>JANSLP010000041.1:0-169139 GCA_029298735.1 Ophiostoma sp. CBS 140.51
AAATATCAACAAAATCAACAACATTTCAGGTGTGGGGGAATCGTAATAAAAACATCAACAAGTCAAGAACATGTAGGGTATGGTGACAAAGGAAAGTAAAAAGTAGAAAAGGAAATGTAGAGGTGATGCTTTTGATATAACCACCACAAGAGGTGATTACATCGTCGCTAGAGCCACCAAAAAGGCATAGTTGCTCAGCTTCAGCGAGACAACCCGCTTCTTGGGGAACTCGGCATTGATAATAAGGCGCCCATCTTTGCTCAGCGTGCGCTCGCCGATGCTCTCGGACAGCTCCTCCCACTGCACATCGGGCCGCACGCGGTTGAGCTCCGAGACAATGGTGTCGCTCCAGACACCTGAGGCCTGGCCGTTTTCAAGCAGGAAAAAGGGGTTGAGTGGCGGGACAGGGAACTCGAGGTCGACGTAGCGAATGCGCAAATGGTCAAGTTTTGTGAGACTCTCCAAGGAGCGCACGCCCGACAGCACAAGAGCTTCGAAGGCGCGGATAAAGTTAAGGTCCGTGACACCGGACCCGGACTCGTGCCAGTGGTTAACATGGCGGCAGCAGTTCTTGACGGTCAGGTCAATCGACTTGAGGCGCGTTGTGCGCGGGTCGGCGAGGCGGGCGGCATATTCGAAAAAGCTGCGGCAGACACGGCCCGTGTACGTGAGGTGCGTCAGATTGGGTGTGGCCTCGGCCAGGTGCACGCAAAAGTGCACCTGGTCAATGACTTTCAAGAAATAGGGCGGGAACGAGATCTCCTGGCGGTAGTCACCCTCGAGACACAGATTGAGCGACGTCAGGTTTGTGGTCGGGATGCGGGGTAGGATCGTGGCCATCGTCAAGTAGCTCTTGGACTTGGGTTTGCTGTACGCTCCCTGCCACTCGCGTAGGTTCGGCAGCGCATCCATGATGTTCTGGTAGTCCTGCACGTGGCGGATCAAATTCCACTGACCCCCGCACACGAGGGTGCGTACTGTCTGGAGTACTGGGAGCTTTTGCTGGGGCAGCACGAAAGGAGCCAGCTCAGACCCGGCCAGAAACTCGGATGACGACTCGACAAGATCAGCAGGGTCTGGCGGTTCGTGAAATGTCTCGTAGGGTTCATCGGCGAAGTGCTGGACTTGCGGTGCTTTCTTACGCTCGCCGCCTTCAAGGGTCAGGACGGACAGCTCGGGGAAGGTCGTGCTGAGGACCAAAAACGCCTCTTCAAGCGAACAGTTGTTGGACGGCAGAGTATATGTCGCCGTGGAGAGGCCGTCGATGGTAACAGTTGGTAATGTTGACATCGCAGACAAGGCAGGCGGTGCCACTTTGGGCTGGAAGACGGGGAACCACAACTCGACGTGCCGCACATAGACTCGAAGGTGCGGGAACTTGGCAAAGTGGGCTATTGTGTTGAACAGGGTTATGCCAGTAGCCTTGAGCTTGACGCGGCAATACAGGCGCTTCTGGATGAGCGTACGCCAGACCCGCGTGAAACTGGCCATCTTGGTCAACCGCTTATCAGGCCAGCTCTTGGTCATGGGCGAGACGCGGCAGTCAAAGACGTGGTCCAGGATCAGCTGCTGGATCTCCATGGGCAAGTCCTGGAGGAAGAGCTTCTGCTGTTTGGCAGGTGTAGGCTCTGCCTCCGCCTCTCCCTCGGATTGTCGGTCAATGTGGGGAGAGTACTCTAGATAGGAATTATAGTTCGGCGAAACGGGGCTGCCGAGTGACGAGGCAACAGTGGAAATGGGCGAAAGCGATGGTGTGGTGGGCATGGCAGACACCTCCAAGTCTGCGGACATATCCTGGGACTCTGCCGCGATGGCGGACGATGCAAGTTGAAGATATTCAATGCCCGAGTCGCCCTCTCTATCAAGCGAGTCCAGATCCAACATATCCATCGAGACTGACCGGGGACTGGCTGGCATATCCTGTTTCGTGACGGCTTTCCCAGATGCAAGATCGGAATCGTTCATATGAAGGGCCAGCCCGGCATCTAAACTCATCCCCATGTTTATGCCCATATCCATATCGACGTCCATCGGCTCAGTGTGTTCATCGTCGTCGTAGTCCTCATCGTGTTCCATACCGTCCGGGCATCCGAGACACCGGAGATCGTCGGTTCGCTGCTCGGGTTGAGGGAACGGTGTGCTGCTTGGTCGCGTTGGTGGCACAAAGTCTTGTGTGCGGGCTTGTGGAAGTGGAGGGCTGGAGGGGCCTGGCGAGACAGGATTAGAGGCAACGGCCATGACGGGTGAGAGGTCAACGGTGGCTTGGATGGCACTGTTATGGCTGCTGGCAGCACCACCACCAACGCCACCAGTTGCCAAGAGGCGTGCCGGTCGCGGAGCACGGGCGTCGAGAGATAAGGGTGTAGCAGGGCGGTTATTCTTATCGTCGTCGGATGCGGCGGCATGCTCCGGCGAGTGCGGCTCTGTCCGCGAGTCCATGGCTGAGGAGGAGCCCATGCGCTTTGTGGGCCTGTAAGGCTGTCGAAGTTGATGAAAGTGGAAGTGGTTGCGATGGTTTTCGGAGGAGCCGGCCCTGTATCAAAGTCGTCCGTTCAACGCGGGTTGTTTGATAGCATAGCCTTCGGGTGGAGTATCGGCAAATGGCAAGCGAGCGGGATGTCGTCGGGTAAGTATCGACCAGGCGATGACGAAAAAGAGAAAGGAATTTGGATAGTATCGTAACGAGTGCGAGAAGAAGGTGCGAAGATCAACTGCCGTCGAGGCCGGTGCGATCTAAAGCGGTGTTGGTGAGGCGTAACAACACAATTGGGCTGGGGGCAATTAGGCTTGGATTGGAAAGTGGCGGCCGTGTCAGTCGACCAACAGCCGTGAGTGGAGGAAAGCCTCGTGGAGAAGAGTACGATTGCAGGACAGACTGTGGTTGGGTTTGGCTGGTTGGGAGCTGGTCGCGTGAGACTTGGCCGGGCCGAGATTGGCTGGAGAGGAACAGGCGTTTTGTGGGTGTTTCGGTTCCAGGCGAGGCGATGGATGAGAGTTGTTGAGGGGGAAGAGTACGAGAGCCAAAGAGAGGACAGAGAAGAGGACAAGGCGTGGGGGTGATATTGACGAAGAGAGAGAAAGAAAGATGATGACGGCAAAAAGATGGGGTATAAGACAGGAAACGAGGAGAGTGAAAGTAAAAGTACCAGAAGACCGTTTCAGAGGAGGCTGAAGAGACGAAAAGAAAAAAAAAACGGGCAGAATGAGCAGAAAGGAGGGACAAAGTGTGGTAGAGTATGTGTGGCAGAATAAAACGAGGGATAGAGAAGAATGGGCAGGAAAAAACAAGGCGTCAGAGACGGCGCAGAGACGAACGAGCGCCAAAGCAGGACTAAATGGGCGGAATGAAATGAAACGGCGGCTAGCAGACAAAGCGACGATTGCGCACGGTGTGGTTGGACGGTAGGCGATGGTTTGTCTGTGGGCTGGTTGGCGGAGGTCACAAACCTGCGCAAGGCGGATTGAGATGAAGGCGGAAGGTTAAGGTGGAGGATTGAGATGGATGTTTGAGGATGCAAGAGCCTGAACAAGAGACAAGGAAGGAAGCAAGGCGACACGATGGAGACGATAGTTTGTCTTGGAAGGCACGACTGGCGCTGTCCAAAGGGAAGGAATGCACACCACGCCGCCAAAAGATGACGCCTGTGGCCAGACAGAAAGAGAAAGAGGTGAAATTACAGCCTCATCTCGGCCATGACGAAAGTAGAAGGCGCAGCTCACAAGGCCTGGCGCACCACGAAAACAAGATTGGCCTCACCCTGACCACCCAAACGACGCAAACGAGTAGGAATACGTTGTAGCGATAAAGGCCCATCTGACACCTGATTCTGCGTACTTTCCGCCTATTCATTCCCTGCCATTCCTTGCCTCACGAGTCACCTCCCATCAAGTGCCTCCCTTGCTCTTTCCATATGAGACACAACACTTTCCCACTTTCCTTTACAAAAGTGACGATGAAAGAGGAAAGTGCGAAGATACATCAATGTTCCAGCCCACGACAACGGCAAGCGCGATCCAGCAAAGCGGCCGCAGGACCCGCAAAGACCCTCATTTTCCATTAATACAGTGGACCGCGCAGGCTGTCTGGATCGCGTTAAGTGGTTTTTTAGCGTGTCACAGTATCCAAAATAACGCCTGGCCTGGGCCTGGCCTCCACACTGTAAAAAAAGGGCCCAGACAGCCCGAGTCCAGCCAAGGCACTCCATTTTCACCGTGTAAATAAGAATTTACTATGTACGGTCTACATATTCTCACAGTCAGTTATGAATGATCACCACATCTATCCTCTGCGTATGTTCGTCTTTAGCTGATAACCCATCAATACAACACAATATGGTTCAAATCTAATCAATGTCCCCCTCATTTTCAACATTCTTATCCATTTCTTGAGAATTTCATTGTCTCCGACACCGATATTGTTATTGGGCAATGTTCAGGCCTTGTTCATTCCCCTCCGCCAATATGACAATCACGTGATGCAATTTCGTCATGATATCACCCCTTCGTTCGTGCGACTGCATCTGCCGATCCTCGATATCATAATTTCGGCCAACTGTGCCGGTGACATATCGTGAAAAGTTTAGAGCAGAGCAAAATGTGTGTCTTTAGGTCCTGGAGAGGCCGGTGAAGTAGACGGAATGCATGCCAGACACTCGATTAAATAAGAGCCTCACGATCGCATCACGAGGCAACTGTTCCCTCTGCCTGGTAAGGTCTTTTGTTTTTTGCTGTTATCTACATGTGGTTTGGTCTCTTCTAGATTTAAAATTAATTGCAGATTTTGTTTTCGATAGACCTCTTTGTTTTTGTTTAACCAAAATATATTGATGAACAGATGAAAATAATTCTTCACAATAAATAAATTGCCTCGATATGAATGTTATTTCTGCCTTTCGGTTCTCACGATACTTTCATTTTCTTTCTGTTCCAGATCCCCTACATATCTAAAAGAATCATGATCATCAAGTCCAGATTGACTTCTGCAGCCTTCATGGTAAAAAAATAAGCTTTAAATTATCATGTCTGTCCAACTGCTTTTCCGAGCATAAAGAAGAGAAATACACAAGAGGATGAACGAATGTGAAGAATTATGAAGTAGAAGAGAAAAGTGCACAAAAAAAATCAAAACCAGCAAAATACCACAAACATGCCAAACAACAAAAGAAAATGCCAACTCCATTCATCAAGCATACAACATGTACAAGCCTCACCAGGAAACACACTACAGCATCCTACAAATTACCATTATTGGCAATCCAGTTCGTCGTGTTGGGTCCATTGTTAAGCACCTTGGCACCCGTCAGCGAGCCCAGCTCAATGATGCGCTTCTTGACCGCCCGCGGGTCGGTAATGTCCTCGTACTTCATCAGGTACGCCGCCAGGCCCGCAACGTGCGACACCGAGACACTGGTGCCCGAAATAATGGCCAGCGCCGTTGTAGACTCGCCAATGTAGGTCGACACGACGTCGACACCCGCGGCAAAGACGGTCACTTCGGGACCATAGTTGGCCCAGGACGGCCGCTCGTCGGTGGTCTGGTTGATGGCGCTGACGGTCACGGCGTCGGGCGCCGAGGCCGGTGAAATCAGAGAAGTGCTGTCGTCGCCATTGTTGCCGGCAGCGGCGACGACGACGACGCCCGCGTCGGTCACATGCGTCACGGCATCGTTGGCCGACTTGAGCTTGCCGCCCGTAATGGGGATGCTGACGACGGCGCGGCCGGAAATGCCGCGCCCCGTGACGTTGGCCACGACCCAGGCCATGCCACTGATGACGTCGTTCATGGTGGCGCCGCCGTTGCTGTCCAGGACCTTGACGGCAACGAGCTCAACGTTCTTGGCAACACCATAGTTGCGACCGCCAATAATGCCCGCCGCATGGGTGCCGTGGCCCTGGTCGTCCGTGTAGACCTTGTTGTTGATGCTGGCGCCCCAGATGGCGCGTCCCTGAAAATCAGTGTGGTTGAGCTGGATGCCAGTGTCGAGCACATAGGCCGAGATGCCGTAGCCCGCAGAGTTATCGTACGTATAACCTGAGCCCGGGTCGGGCTGGGCATGGCTGATGCGCGACAGACCGGGCGGGGCATTGTTCTCGGTGGCCACCTCGGTGGCGTGAACAGCACAGTTCTGCTCAAGGTAATCAATTTCGGGAGCATCGTAAATCTCGTTCATGACTGTAGCGTCGGCAAGGTCGAGGGTGATGGCACGGAAGCCCTGGATGGAGATGCTGCTGACACGGGCATCCTCGTTGGCGAAAGTGGGCAGATCCAGGCTGTCAAAGTCGCTCTCTCCGCGCGCCTTGAGCTTGCGGACGAATTCCCGGCGCTCCAAATTTCTCCGGGCAATAGTGCTGGCCACCTGGGCCTGGTGAGCTTGAACAGCGACATCCGAGACGCTCGACTTGTAGACGGCAATGTAGGAGCCGACAATGGGCTCGCTGACTTCTGGGTTGAGGACCTTGTATGTCGGGACATCGGTAAAGGGGCCGCGGTCGCGCTTGTCGAGGCCTGAGTTGGAGTCGATGCTGGCGGCTTGGACGGAGAAGATGTGGGTTGACGATGCGGCGAGGAACGCCACAAGCGTGGATAGTGATGGCAGCGGTGCCATGTTGGGCAGTGTGTGTACGAACTCAAAGAAAAGAGAAGAAAAATTGGCAAGCAGCACCGAGTTATGGTGTTGACTTTCACGTGGGTATTTTATGTCGTCAGTTCCAAAAGACCTCGCCGAGTGACGAAAGATTTGCCTCTCTGCTTCTTTTTGTATAAGTCGAGAAGGATTCTTGCAAAAGTGGATAGGAACTGGGACAGCACTCAGATAAAAGGAAAGCCATATGGGACAATCTTAAGACGCAATCATAAAGAAGCAAGGTGAAAGGAGGGGAGACAATTCATCTACGCCCATGATTGAGGGTGGCGGCAATATCAAGAGATGAGCCATGCCATTCGAATGAAGAATGGCCACACGGAGATCACCCAAGAAATCCAGGCCATGCAGAAGGAGGGCCAAGATGGGCAGAGGGGCGGTTCAGACATCGGATAGTAGATGCGGCCCCAGGACAACCAAGAACAACATTAATATGCAATGGCAAAGAGCCGAGCGGGACATTGTTTATTTTGTTCCTGGCGAGGAACAACAAGAGCATAGGTATTGTGAGAAGCCACAAGGCGCAATTAGGAAAAAGACGGAGATTGGTTGCTAACACGAAAAGGCAAGGCGGCAGAACGGGGTGTAAGTCAGAATTGCTGATCTGGGGACGGCAAGTGTAAATTATGAAAGAACGTGCCTGTTTCTTCATATGAGGCACGCTTTATCGCTCACGTCTTTCTCTGATATTGTCTCTCATCTCGTCATTAGTTTCTTCCGATCGTTTATGTATGGTCAGAGACAAGTGATGATGTGAGGGTGTGCTTCTTTATTTTCTGCCTTTGTGGCATCCCATCTTTGCACCAACAGACATAAAGCTTCGCGCTTTTCGCTTCATCATCTTCGAGATTTATTTGCACTGCATGTCTGGCATAGATACACATCTTTCAGACTCTCTTCGGTCCGAGACTCTTCAAAAAGCAGACGTTCTATTGTTGTTCGCTTGTCAATAGCCACATCGTGGACAGTGAGTGGATCAATAATATACAAGTATCCCACCCTTATTTCGCTCTGGGGATATCCAGTCCGAAGGTTCGCTCCGGAGAAAAGATACAGGGGCAAGCCACACTGATGGGTGTTCACAAAAGTATTATCTATCAAGGCTCGTACACTTCCGTTCTCTACATCTTATCGGCCTTTATCGCCACAGTTGGTCCCCATCAACACTCGTTCCTTGCATCCAACATTGTAGATCTCGGATCCAAAATTCCTGGGGCACAGTAAACGTGGTTGGTGATTGTTCCAGGTTCTCATTTCCCTAGACCTTTTTTGGACCTCTGTTGTCAAATGGTTTGGTGATGAAATTTATTTGAACAACGGATCACAAAACAACATCGGACTCGGAAAGATGCTCCGGCGCTTGTCTGTTGGTTTGTCAATCTCGAATTCATGTGCAAATGGATACAATGATGAAATGGCCGTGTACACTCCCCATCGCTCAATTTTCTCGTGGAACATGACTGCCGTGGAAACCAAAGAGGGGATATGACAGAAATCAAAGGCGAAATAAGCGGAGGAGATGATATGCAGGACATAGCCGCGCTGGCTAAATCATCATACTCTGTTGTATTTTGCAAAATAGCCACACAGCAGCCATATCGTGAGAGCTCGTCGATATTAATTCAGAAGGCGGACAGACGATCCGCCGACAAGAAAGAAGCAAACAAGCTTTCACCAGTGACTGCCGAAAAATACAACATCGGCGAGTGCAACAATAGATCGAGATACGACATACAGATACCGGATGCACAACATCAGAGAAACGGTTGTGCGGCCATGCAAGAGATCCGAGTGCAGCGCCTAAATGTGTTTGTGGCACCAACAGGCCATCAATGTTCACGATAAAGACGACGCGAGGACACAAATAAAGAAGCCGTATGAGCTGCCCGCAATTCCCGTTCATATCTGTTGGTACAAACCTATGCGTACGTGCTCACAGACGAGGATGCCCGCAAATGTGGCTGATTTCTTTTGTTTATTTGTATGTTTATTCATCTGTCTGTTGGCCGACTGCGGTAGCCAATGTCGATTTCTTCCATCTCTTTGTAGTAATTGTGCGAGTCCTGCAGGCTGTAATTTCCTTTCCACATAGAGGCTAAAAGACATACTTTCTCAAAAGAAAGTGACATAGAGGATGAACAGGAAGAAAGTGCCATTTGCCTGAAACGCCAAATTCCCACGTTCTTCTTCGATGGCCCGCTTCCGCTTCCTCGAAAGGGACGGCAAATGAAGAGCTTGGACTACAATACTGAGAGAGGCAATCACGTAAATCACATATGTCACAAAGAACAATCTAATGATGTTGATGAATGAATGTAGACATTGATATTGTTTTGCTAGAGTATGCCCACCACAGGCAGTTTGGTACGGTATGGCGTATTGAACACGCAAGGTATGGGTATCTGGAAAGACAAAAGACAAAGAAACAAGTCCACTCGCATTGGTATTGGTATGTGCGCAATTCGTCGTGGTCCCGGGAGAGATGGGCAAAAGCCCCTGAGCACCTCCCCGTTCACGCCGCACCCGGATTCCAGGCTGCATGCTGCTGTCGGCCTCTTTAATTCACACGACTTTGTTTTTGCACATCTTTGGCACAACTACAGTCACTAAGCAAAGGCTGCCCATCAAGAGCGCCCCGCACGACCGAATTGCAATTTGACATCCGTGCTGAAAGGAAAGGGAAAGGGACAAGGAAGAGGGAAGAAAATGAAGAGATCCCCCGAGTTTAGTTCCGTTGTGTAGATTGTAGATGGGTTTAGTTTCTGTGTGTGGGATTCGGGTGTGGGGTTTTGTTTCGTAGTTTTTACCGCTGGGCATTCATTACCTCTGGGTATTGTAGGGTGATGTGTAGGAAAGTGTACTCTTGACCTATTTGTCTGTGTGATGGTACTCGACATGATTTTGTATGTGCTCGATATGAGCTGTGCTTTGGGGCCAACTCGACATGAGTATTTGACCTGCCAGTAAGACCGTGTTTCTTGTATGCCACAGACAGTGGACTTTTTGTAGTTTTGTAGATTGCCAGTGACCGACTCGATGTGAGTTCATGGTCTGCCAGTATGGTAATGTATGCCATCACACGATGGACTTGTTTGTATGCCAGCTCGACGTGAGCGTATGTAATGTATGTTATTCCAGCTTGGTGTGAGCAACTCGTGTTGAGCTTTATTTTGTTTTTGTGACAGCTCGACATGAGCTTTTGCCTGCCAACTCGTAAAGAGCTTTGTATGTTTGTATGCCATGCAACGATGGGTTTCGTATGTTTGTGTGCCATGCAATGTTAGGCTTTTTGTTATGGGTTTCTAGTCCACTCTTGGGCTTGATTAACCGTCTCGATGAAGGGGTTTCTAGTCCGCCCTTTTCGATGAGCTTGTTTAACCAGCCTGTCTGCAATGGTAGTCATTGACCAGCCCATGATGGGCCTTGTTGGTCGACTTGTATTTTCAGTTTGCCGGATAATTGTGTACTTGTTTGTCTGTTTGCCATGTCATGATTGGCTTGTGATGAGCTTTCTGGTCCACTCGATGGGATTGTTCGACCGACTCGTAGAGAGCATCTTAGTCTACCCGTTGATGAGCTTGATTGACCGACTCGCAAAAGGTTTTCTTGGTCCACTCTGTTGAGCTTGATTGACGTGCATGATGAGTATTGTTCGTCCACTCTTTGTTGAGCTTGATTGACCTGCCAGTGACATCTTCTGTGTTCAGCTGTGTAGCCATGATTGTACTGTGCCTGTAGACTGTGCCTGTTGACTGTGTCTGTATAGACGGTGTTTGCCGGTTGTTCCTGTAGACAATATTTGGTAAGTTCTGCCATTTTGGGCTTTGTGTTTTGTGTTCACCGTGCAAGGTATGTTGGGTCCCCGAGGGGGTAATGGAAAATTGTGTTGTATTAAAAAAGTAATGATATCGTGGCCGTCCTGATGGCCCATTTTCCCATTTGGGGGGTTTTGGTAGAGAGAGAAAAATTGCGCTGCGCAAAAAAAGGGAAACACAAAAAGCAGGAATATGTCACAAGAAAATTAAGGCCGTCTTCCCAGCAGTGCGCCTTCTCCGTGTTGTTCTGTCGGGGATATGCGGTGGCCTTGGTGAGATGAAATGGGGTGATGATGCGAGGTAGAAAGATAAGAGAGAGGTCATCAAGACAGTATGGGAACGGAGCGAGTGTGGTTGATAACAAACAGAATAGGAAGAGAGGCAACTGCTGGGGAGATGGACGGGTTCATGTCAAAGTGTAGATCATGAGAATTGAAACGCAAAATGGGGGAAATGGAGAGAAAATCATGTCCGCTGGGTGGAAGAAACGAAAACAAAGTCGAGAGAAAGCACCTTACAGCTCCTCGTGAACAACCTCAGTGACGGCAGCGATGGTCTCCTTAGCAGGGGTAGCGTCAAAGTTAAAGATCTCAGTAATCTTGTCGAGGTGGGCGCCCATGAACCAGGCAGCGCCGACCATCAGACCACCGACAATGACCAGCATGGCAATGACGGCACCGACCAGGACCAGGCCGTCAGCGAGAGGCAGGGCCTTCTCGTCACCGGCAGGGCCAGCAGCCTTCTTCTCGGCCTGGATCTTCTTGATGTCCTGGGTAGGGAAGATGGACTCGATGAACTGCTCAATCTTGCCGCACTGCAGGCTGATTTCGGTGTAGAGCGGGTCGCGGGGGTCGTTCTTCTTGTGGATGCGGTGGATGTAGCGGCGGAAGACGTCGCAGACAACACGCAGGTTCTGGGTAGACTCGCTCATGAGCTGGCAGGCGTCGCCCTTGGAGATCTTGAGGTGGCTGTGGAAGATCTTGGGGTTGCGGAAAACGAGCTCGAGCGTGGCAATGGCCATGGACTGGGGGATGGCGACGAAGTTGAAGACACTCTGGTCGCGGATGCCGGCCATGTAGAACAGGCACTCGTCAGCGTGCTTGAGCGCGTTCAGGACCATCTCGGACGAGCACTCAAGCGCCTTCTGGACCTTGGCTGGGTCCGAGGTGTCAAACATGTCCTCCCACTTGTCGACGTGCTTGCTCCAAATCTCCTTGGGCCAGAAACGGCGCTTGTCGACAAAGTCCTCGTGCACGTCACGGATAATGTTGGTCTTTTGCAAGAACTGACCCATGGACTCAGTCAGCTGCGGGCGCTCCAGCAGGACCGGGTTGGCCAGCTTGGACTCGACAAAGAGACGGGTCAGACCGTCACCGACAAGACCGGCCACGTAGTGGCAGTACAGCTCGTAGTCGGCGATGCTGTTGACGCCGTTGGCGTTGTGCTCGGCGTTCAGCGCGTAGTCGGCCATGCCGTTGCCCATCTTGGTGGTGATGTCACGGACAATGGCATAGTACTCGGGCTTCATGCGCTTCAACTCGACAATGACCTGGTCAAAGTGGACGAGCAGCTCGCGGTCCTTCTCGTTGGGGCCGTTCTCCGTGAAAGTCCAGCCGTCAATCTCCATGTTGGAGTCGAAGTTGCGCAGCAGCGGGATCTTCTTCTCGTTGGGCAGGGTCATGTCGTCCTCGATGGTGTCGAGGCCGCGCAGGGCCAGGTAGAAGAGGCAGATGGGCATGAGCAGCTCGGGGTTCAGCTCCTTGATGACGGCGGCAAAACTGCGCGAGGTCAGGTCGAGGTACTTGAAGCATGCCCGCTCAGTCTCGGACTCCTTTGACGGGTCACGGATGTGGACGGGGTCGTGCCACACCTTCCTAGGTGTTGTTAGCAGAGGCGTCTTGGGGTATAAGAGGGAAAGGAGGAAAAAGAAAGCACACGAGCATGATGCTTACCATTGGATGATTGACCGCAGCTGCTTGGGGTGCACCAAAAGGTACGCAATTTCTCCTGCGGACGGCATGGTGATGTGTGTGTGTGTTGTGGAGGGAGGGTGGGGGAAGAAGAGAGTGTGAGAGAAAAAGAGAAAAGAGGAAAGTATATGTGTCGATGTGTCGACCCGGTGATGTTTGAGCTGAGGGTTTCGACCCTGTGCAGCTTCCAAAAAAGGGACCTCGCAGGCTTTTTGTGCTCGTCGGTCTTTCGGTTGAACTTTCCGGTCGAGCGTTATCCCTCGTGGCAATTCGGCAGGAGGTGACGCGCCGATAGAAGGAAGGATCGCACGTGGAATCGGGAGGCAGAGAAGGCGGTTGAGGGATTGGAACGGAAGTGATGAAGATGAGAAAATGGGAGAGAAATTGGAAATGAGGCAGGAAGCAAGACGAAGAAAGATGCAGAGAACCATAGAAGGAGGGCACAGAAAGGCACAGTGGTGGACGGAAAAAACGTGGCCCCGGCAAAATTGGCGGGCAGTGAAAAGTCCGCCGTTGCGATTAGCACCGAGTTAGCACGTTTGGCTGGCGTTACAGTGGCCGTGAGAAGGATCAGAAAAAAGACAGAGGGAAAGAGGAGAAAGAGGAGAAGAAAAAAGAAGACTGTACCTAAACAAGGAAGGCACAGCCCACTCATTCACAGCCCGTAGCCAGTCACAAGAGGCTCTGCCCAACAAAATGGAGTAGCACTCGGGGTTACTCCGCAAACGCTGGAAGAAATGGCGAGGGTCAACAGAATCTGTGGGGACAGAAGGCATAATTGGCCAATGACGCTCCGGGTAAGCCCCTGAGGAAAGTGGGGGCGAACAACCATGAAAGAAAGTTGAGATTTGGTGAGATGCGACGTGAGGTGAGCCGATGAGAGCGGTGAGACACGGCAGATTCTGACCACCATGTGGTGAAGAGTGTGTGAACAAGGCAAGGTTTTGCTTTGAAGGGGGATGTTGATGGTTGTCTAGTATCTTGGTTTTGTGCTGAATTATTCTTTGATATGTTTTGAGAACGAATATTCATTTTGCTCTTTATCTGAGTAATGGGGATATGGCTTTCAAATTTTTTCGATTTTTATTGATTTTTCAAATTGAATTTGAAATAAAAAGACAGAAGATTCCATGAAAAATAACCGACTTGCAACATTCAAATCACCAACCAACACATAACAATTTGAACATCTTATCGAACAAGCACATTTGTATTCCTCCCCTAACTACATCGTACATTGCTCCTATTTTACAATTGCGAAGACTGCTCCCCTACGTTGCCCTCGCTTGCCACCAGTCGGAGTTGTGAGACTGCCGTTGGCACCTTGTCAGGGGGACCCGCCTTGTGTCACTTGCATATTGATATCATGCACTTTTGACACAACAATTGGGACGGGTGATTTGCCAGTTGCCAGTCCAGAGAATTCTTTGGACGAGTGGCAAGGCTGAATGAGAAACGTTCACCTTGTTGGCTTGCGACATGAGAAGCCAGATGTGGTGATGTTCTATCCAGATGTGACAATTTATTGTGGGCCCACAGTGACAGACACTCTTAACAGTGATTTGAGCAAATGTTATTTTGCAACAAATTCGGACACTTTTCTCATTGAAAGCCTCTCTGATTGTTTGAAACGCTTTCCTGATCCCCTCACAGCCCTACGCACAGGCATAGTTCCTCTGCAGCCTCGTGTGGTCTGGGCGTAGAACGACCCAAGGACAGTGCGTATACTGTGTTGAATACAATTCGCACGGACTGTGTAACCAGGTTTGGCAGTGTCGTCTTATTGCAGCTTTATTGCCTCGCCTGCATGGAGCATGCAGCAGCAAAGGGCGGTAAGAGCTGTCTGCAGCTACGCCAAAAGAGCACTATCATGCACACCGTCGGTTGAGATGTGATGACCTTCTTCGTCCTACTCCGTGTCCGTTCTATCGTAATTCTGATGTGGAATGCAGTGTCTGAGGATGGACGCAAGCGGTGGTCAAGCTTACTAATTCTGAACTGCCTGTTTCTTACAGCGGATTACAGCGCACAAACACAGTGCCAGAGTACCATTTGGTCGTGATTGGAAATCTGACGGCCTCACAATACGAGCTTTTGTTCAGCCGCTCCAAAGCACCGCCGTCGATAACACTCGTATCAAGTTTGTTCCTTTACATCCCTTTGTAAGGCTCAACGAAAACCTGTACCTACTTCGTACTGCTAGCCGCACGGCTGGTCCCCTCCAGATACGACCATTGGAACGACGCCACCAAAACTGGCCAATCTCAGAGTCCACTGTGCGCGAACCCCCTGGCCTCCTGGGGCTAATTTTGGTCTATGAGAGGTAGATTTGTGGACTAATACTTCGTAGTACACAGTTAGCGGGCGGTCTCGCCCAAGTCTCGCCCAAGGTCTCGAAGATTTGCCCCTCTTCTCCCACATTCTGCGTGCTCTGTAATTGATTTGCGCCCTTCTGTCACTCTGTCAACCCCCCCCCTCAGCAGCAAGCCACCGCGCCCGCACCCCTCTATTTTGGAGTGCACACCATCTGAGCAGCACTTTGCACTGCACCTCTAGAGGGACAGGCTGTTCCACAAAAGGGCCCCTTTTCTTCTTCTCACCGATTGTTTGCTGTCCTCTTTTCCCTCGTTCCTTCCTTTTTGTCTTCTTGCCTTCCTGTTGTGTTTTTGTCCTCCCCAACACTCGCTTTTCTGTTCAACTCTGATCATTACATCCAGCTTCAATCATCTCCATCTTCATCCCATCTACTCTACCTTCTTCTCCCACCTCCCACACACACACATTCACAATGGCTGCTGCTCCTCTGCCCGCTCCCACCGCCAACCGCTTCCTCATCTGGGGTGGCGAGGGCTGGGTCGCCGGCCACCTCAAGAGCCTCCTCGAGAAGGCTGGCAAGGAGGTCTACTCCACCACCATCCGCATGGAGAACCGCGAGAGCGTCATTGCCGAGCTCGAGCGCGTCCAGCCCACCCACGTCCTGAACGCTGCTGGCAGCACGGGCCGCCCCAATGTCGACTGGTGCGAGGACAACAAGGAGGCCACCATGCGCTCCAACGTCATTGGCACCCTCAACCTGACGGACGCCTGCTTCCTCAAGGGCATCCACGTTACCGTCTTTGCCACTGGCTGCATCTACCAGTACGACGAGGCCCACCCCTGGGGCGGCCCCGGCTTCAAGGAGACCGACGCGGCCAACTTTGACGGCAGCTTCTACTCGGAGACCAAGGCCCACGTCGAGTCCATCATGAAGAACTACGCCAACGCCCTGATCCTGCGCCTTCGCATGCCCGTCTCGGACGACCTGCACTCGCGCAACTTTGTCACCAAGATCTCCAAGTACGAGCGCGTCGTCGACATTCCCAACTCCAACACCATCCTGACCGACCTGCTGCCCGCGTCGATCCTGCTGGCCGAGCACAAGGAGACGGGTGTCTACAACTTCACCAACCCCGGCGCCATCTCGCATAACGAGGTGCTGTCGCTCTTCAAGGAGATTGTCCGCCCCAGCTTTACCTGGAAGAACTTCTCGCTCGAGGAGCAGGCCAAGGTCATCAAGGCCGGCCGCTCCAACTGCGAGCTCGACACCACCAAGCTCATCACCAAGCTCAAGGAGTACAACTACGAGGTCCCCGAGATCCACGCCGCCTACCGCGGCTGCTTCGAGCGCATGAAGGCTGCCGGTGTGCAGTAATTGCACGAACACTCGGTGGTAGGCCGTCGACAGACGGCCGTGTCTTCAAGTTGACACACTGGACCATATAATGATTTTGGATGGAAACAGTTAGACAATTGAAAAAAGACGACGAGCGAGCGCCGAGCCAAACTGCTTTGTCTGTCCCTTTTTGGATTCTGGGATTTTTTTGTTCTCTGTCTCTTTTTCTCTCTTTTTGGCTACTAGATATCCTATAAACTTCTTGCCAGGATTGCCAGTTTTTTGACTATACAATATACACCAGCGTGTGGATTTTCTTGTTACTACTGTTGTACAATGCGTGATGTCGTGCAATGCGTGAATTGATTGTGTCTTTCGTAGCTGTATCTTGCTGTTGTTTGCTGTGCTATGTTTGCTTCTGTCGAATTGACCCCTCTGATTTGGTGGGACTGAAAGATAAGGTGATAGGGAAGGACACGTGATATTACACGTGTAGCACCCGCCAACATCAGATTAAATTTCTGCCTACCCACCCGGCGTGCCCCGCTACAGAAGAGAAAAAAACGTGTGCCTTTCACAAGGGAGCGCCGGCGGTTGGCACCTGCGTGATGACGAAGCTGCCAAACAGGGCAGCCCGGGTCGCTTGCTTTCGTTCACAAACGCTTTGTCTTTTTACACAGTAAAAGAGGCAGCCTCCCTCAACGTCACTTTTCACTTTTTCGAAGCCCAATCCCACCCTGCAACTCTTTCTACCCTTCTTCTACCAACGATACCCCTAGAAGGCAGGGCACAACAACAATCTTTTCGAGAGGCGATAGCAATCTACCCATCGCTTCCGCCCTTTTTGCTTTTTTGCTGTTTGGCCCCCGACCGCCACATCAACGGTTGTCAACAACCAACCAACAACCAACCAACAACCAACGTTTCCACGTTTTGCGAACGATCGACACTCGACACACACCTTTCCTACTTCTTCGCCCGTACACATCTTCACGATGGTGGTCGACACCGCCTACTACGACCTGCTGGGCGTCGCGCCCACGGCGACGGAGCTCGAGATCAAAAAGGCCTACCGGAAACAGGCTATCGTCCACCACCCGGACAAGAACCCCAACGATCCGACGGCGCACGAAAAGTTCCAGGCGATTGGCGAAGCGTACCAGGTGCTGCAGGACGAGGACCTGCGCAAAGCCTACGACAAGTATGGCAAGGACGCGTCTAAGCCGTCCGAGGGCTTCGTGGACCCAGGCGAGTTCTTTACGAGCATCTTTGGTGGCGATGCGTTTGTCGACTGGATCGGCGAGATTTCGCTCA
Organism: Ophiostoma sp. CBS 140.51; assembly: GCA_029298735.1. Lineage (NCBI taxonomy): Eukaryota > Fungi > Ascomycota > Sordariomycetes > Ophiostomatales > Ophiostomataceae > Ophiostoma > Ophiostoma sp. CBS 140.51. The sequence continues at coordinate 17,393 of JANSLP010000041.1, forward strand.
TGAAGGATTTGACGGCGACCATGGACATTACCATTTCGGAAGAGGAGGAGGCGGCGGCGGCGGCCGCTGCTGCAGAGGAAGAGGGTGCTGCCGGCGCTTCAACCGGCGCTTCAACTGGTGCCGCAGACGAGGAGTTCCCCGACATGGACGCGGCCATGAAGGAGAGCCTGAAGACGGCCAAGGCCGAGGAGGCCAAGGCGGAAGAGGCGGCCGCAGCAGCCGAAGGCGGGCACGTTAAGCCCCCACCCGCTTACGTTGCTGAGGAGGAGCACCACGGCAAGGGCGAGCCCGTCCCGTCGTCTGCGTCTGCCGCCAAGGCGTCCCCAGCAGCTACAGGTGCTGCCGCCTCGCCCGCGAGCTCCGGCCGCAACACCCCGAGCCGCCATGCCATCCCCATTCGCCCGGCCCTGATGGACCGCCCCTCGGACGAGGCCGGCGAGTCCTCATCGGCTGGTGGTGCTGGCGCTGACGTTGCGGAGGACGGCAGCGGCAAGAAGAAGAAGGGCAAGTCCGGGCTATCCAAGGAACAGCGCGAACAGCTCGCCGCCTATGAGAAGGAGCGCGCGCGCGTGCGCCAGGAGCGTGTCGACACGCTGGTGCGCAAGCTGCAGGACCGTGTCTCGGTGTGGACGGAGACGGACCGCAGCGGCGATGTGACGCGCGCGTTCCAAGAAAAGATCCGCTTGGAAGTCGAGGAGCTCAAAATGGAGTCATTTGGTATCGACATTCTGCACGCCATTGGCCAGACGTACGTCTCCAAAGCCACGGGCCTGCTGCGCAGCCAAAAGCTCTTTGGCATCAGCGGCTTCTTTAGCCGGATGCGCGACAAGGGCACGCTGGTCAAGGATACGTGGAACACGATTAGTTCCGCCATCGAGGCGCAGCAGACCATGGAGGAGATGGCGCGGATGGAGGAGCGGGGCGGCGAGGACTGGACGGACGAGAAGCGCGGCGAGTACGAGCGGCGTGTCACGGGCAAGATCCTGACGGCGGCGTGGCGCGGCAGCAAGTTTGAGATTCAGAGCGTGCTGCGGGACGTGTGCGACGCGCTGCTGCATGATAAGAAGGTGCCCCTCCAGAAACGGCTGCAGCGGGCCGAGGCGCTGGTGCTGATTGGCGACGTCTGCAATAGGGCACAGCGGACACCCGAAGAGGAGGGCGACTACATGGCCTTTGAGCAGCTGGTGGCCGAGGCGGCGATGAAGAAGGACAAGGAGTCCAAGAAGAAGAACAAGGACAAAGAGGGCGGCAAGGAGGGGAAGGACGGCAAGCGTGCTTCACCATGGGCGCGCCACAACAAAGAGGCTGGTGAGCAGTCGGACCCTGACGATGCGGCGTTCCGGGCGGCGGCCAAGGAGGCTGCTGCCGAGGCGCCCAACGTCCCGCGGTCTTAGAAGGGGCCGGTTCTGTAGGCGGCGGCCAGTCACCTCCTCTTGTCGTGCGCGATCCCCGTGTCGCGTGAGCTTGGGTATGAAACACCCAACTGACGGCCGTTTGGTGGTTTGCTGTCCCTATTTTTGTTCCTTGTTTGTCGTTTAGCCAGGTGACGACAGAGGCTGTCTCGTCACATTTGTTTTTCTTTGCCTCTGCGTCTTACCCTTTTCATGTAGAGAACTGGTTGTTGCCTCCCAGTATTATTGTCCTGTTACACAGATATACATCCATAGCTTACTTCTCCGTCTTCCCTTCCGCACTTTTTGTCATTCCCCATCTCCACAACCCATCTCTGCCATAGCACGAAAGTGTCATTTGACCTCGTTTGATAGGCACACCTAGATATTTCTCATTCAATATTTTATTAGCTGTTACAAGCTTTCCCAAGCCATTGGTACTAGTCAGGTACAGAGAGGGATTGTAGTATCCTTTCGTGCCCCTCCATGCATGTTGTGACGCTATGAACTGAATCCTTGATGTTTATCTCATACCTGCGATTGATATACATACGGTGGATTACTATTGATATCGTATTGATATCGTATGTGGTTATGACTGTTTACGATTATTTACGACGTTTATGTAGCATCGGCCGTGACTAGATGCCGAGGAATTCGAAGATAGTCCGAGCATCGTCAAATTTCCCCAGATCCTCGTCATTGTCGTCACATTGAGGAAACCGCATAAAACAACCCCTCTTCTCTGGCATCTACGTCACCAATCGCATCGTGAGACATGTCGACGATTGTTGTTCAATTCTGTGGACTGTCTCTAACATAGCAAAATAGAAGTCTCAACAGAATTGTCGAGTCTGGACGAAGGGATCTCCAGCCGTCTATTTTGCTCATTGTTTATTGTCCATTGTCTTGTTTACACCGCCAGAAGTCTACAGTGGGCCGTTGGGCGTCGAGAAAGTCGAGAAAATAGGGAAATAGGGAGAAATTCCCCACTGTTAGCGCTATGATCCACCTTGCTGCCCGAGATGGACAGCCGGCGTCTTTCTGCAGCATGCAGTGTTTGAGTACTTGCAGATGTTTAGGACAGGATGCAAAGTCGAGCTGAATTCGATTTCGAAAGGATCTCGAAAACGAAAACAACAAAACACGAAACACCCTTGCCTCGAGCTTCTTAACGCATGACGCGCTCTGCCAGTAGACTCGGTCCAAGGACACATTGGCACAAATCGTGGGGTATTGATCGCATTGTAGGCACACTAAAGGCCCCTATATTGCAGCGCAACTAAGTAAACAATGGAACGCTGCCACGCTGAAGCCGGCCGCTAGCAGTGTAAACAAGGAAACAAAACAGAGGAAAAACACAAAAAGGGAAGGAACGGCAGGGGGCGGCAGAGCCGGAAGGTGGCCCGAACATGGGATGAAATTCGATCAAATCAACCGTAAAATAGTATGAAATGCCGACAATAACACTCATAGAGAGATTTTCTTCTTGATATCAGCACTGATGACACCGACGACAGTGAGCACGTTCCAATATTGCCCAGGATTTGCCCGAGGCTGCCCAGAAATGCAATCACAACAGCACAACAGAGTTTGGCTGGATATGCATTCCGATCGGCATTCATCGACACCCTGCATCACGTGTATACGTGCCTGAGACTTTTCCGTACAGATAATACTGTTTTTGAAGCAATTTGTGTGCCTTTGTGAAGCACTGCCGTCCTGCAGGGGGAGGGACTCGGCAGGGATACTCGTTGTTTTGGTGGAGATCGCGTAGACAGGCGGTGTATTTTGGGGGCATTTTTGGTGGAAAATGGGGGCATTTTGGTGGACTGTCAACTGGAGACAAAACTTGGCCAGGACGGGATAAGAAGGGATGCAAGGCCCAGCCACCCACACCGCTTTGTTGGAGAGTAGGGGAAAAAGCGTGAGAAAACCGACCAAGAAAAAAAAGTACGAAAACCGCCGGGAAGCCACTGCCCAAAGAAAGGGGGGAAAAAAAAAGGCAGAAAGGAAGGGCAAAAAAGAGCCAAAAAGCACGCCAGAAAGTCACGCCCTAAAACAGCCCGCTAAAATACAGCGCCAAAATAGCGGGCGCCCAACCACCATGCGGCGGTCCAACAGCACCACACCACAATACCATCCGCCACGAATATCGCCAATCGCGACAAAGGCAGCATCGACAATAACAACGACGATAACTGCAAAGCCGACGACGACCACCACAACCACACCACGACCACCCACCACCACCAATGCGTCGCCGCGCGTGTCGCTACCACCGTCCTCACGACCGCGCCGTCCTGCCTCGACAATAGGCATCGACGCGAAACGAGCCACAGCATCAACAACAGCAATATCCTCGGCTCGATCGACGTTATCAACAGTGTCAAGAGCGTCCTCGACAGTCTCGTCCACGTCTGCCACGCAAACACCACGGCCCTTCACCTCATCCAATCCACCTCCTCCTTCTCTCTCGTCGACGGGCACACCCCGCCTTGCCCTCCGCGCCCGTGACCGCAATGCCGCGCTGTCCTCCCGGCCGGCCACTCCTCGATTCCTAAAACCACCTCTTCCACCTCCAACGCCGAGATCAACACTTTCTACTCAGTCCACGCTCTCATCACCCTCTTCTCCTCTGTCACCCACCATGGGCTACGACAAGGACACGCCGCGCAAGCCAACACTGGCTTCGCGGCCGTTCACACGGGCACCCCTGACGCCCAAGATTGCCGCCTCCTCAACTCCCTCAAGGACACCAACTCTCAGCTCCAACAACTCTTATTCCAGTAACAACAACTCTACCTCGCCCTACCAGACTGTCACTGTGTCTACGCCACTTGCCAGACGCGTCACCGGTCTCTCGTCGACCAGCAACAGTAGCAGCAGCCACTACCACAGCGGCAACAATGACACGACATCGCCAGCCCCATCATCCGGTGCAGGTGTCCCGTCCTACCTCAACAATGTGACACCGCGCTCGGGTGCACGCCAGAGCCGTGTTGATGGCGGCAGCACGACGCCGACGGGCACACCCAACGGCCAAGGATATGGCTTGGGCATTGGCGTGACTGGCAACAACAACAGCGCCTCCTCTGACCCGGACTCCAAGTTCTTTTATGCCAGCGAGGCCAAGTCGTCCGTCTCTGTGGCTCCCTCGGCTTCGGCTGCAGCACATGCGTCTCACAGCACGCCCACGCCCACGCTCGCCATGGCCGGCCACTCGTCATCCAGCCTCGCTGCAACACCGTCTGGACGTCCTGCATCGACCTTTTTTTATGCCAACGGCAAGTCCCTGCCGCCGGCCAACGGACACTCTCCGGCTTCGGCCTCGACCTCGGCTTTCCCCGCCCATATCCCTCCGCCCATGGTCTCGCCCACACTTTCGAGTACACCCGCCGCGTCCAAGTTTGTCCATGCCAACGGTGCCGCTCTTGAGCGCAAACTCTCGTCTTCTTCGTCCACTCGGAGAGCACCAGCCACACCTACCATGACCCAACAGCAGCAGCACCACCAACAACACCAAGCCTCTGCCTCGTCTCGTCCTCTCTCACCCGTCAAGATGGCTGCTGTCTCGCCCTACCCTTTGCAGAAGAGCATGTCCTTCCCGGTGGTGCCGTCAACCTCGTCTGGCTCGTCTTCTGTGAATGGCAGCACCAACAATGCAAACTCGAGCACAGGCCACCGCCCATCTATCCCTGGAAACTTGTCACTCAATGCCGCAGCCACAACCGTCGGTACGCAGCCTCTTGTCGCTTCGCCCGGTCCTGTCTCTCCGGGAAGTGGCCGCCTTGATGTAATCTCTCGCCAACGCAGCAACTTTAGCGCCAGCATCGGCAGCATTGGGTCTAACAGCAGTGCCGGTGGCGGCGGCGGTCACTCTCGTAAGGGTAGCTTGACCATTGCGGACCCGCCGACCGTGGCACGTCTGCTGCACTCCTCCCAGCCCAACTCAGAAGTGCCCTCGCCTGCTTCGGGCCAGTTCCCCGCCTATCCGTTCCCCAGCGTCTCGAGCCCTGGAGCATCCAGCAACGGCACCAACAATGCCGCCAGCAGCGGTCTGGCAGCGATTCTGCAGGCCGCCGACGATCTTGCCGAGGATGACGAAGGTAGTGAGGCGGACCACAATGAAGACGGTGAGGGCAGTCACGGCGACGACGACCACACTGGCGGCAAAGACAGCCGCCGCAGCAGCACCAATGTCTCCGCTTCGGGCGCTGGCCACACCCACAGCCAGGTCGACGAACTCGTCACCATGGCCCGCCGGGAACGCAAAGTCCAAGACCTCGAAATTACCAATGCTTCCCTCGAAGCCATCAACCGGTCGCTCGAGAGACAGCTCCGCAAGCAAAAGAATGAGCTCAGGCAGTTCCGCCGTCTCTCTCGGTCGGGCCGTTTGTCCCTCGCACCCTCCACCGCCCCCGGTGGCTCTGTGGGAGGTGGCAGCCGCATCACTTCGTCGTCCACCGTCGAGGGCCCCATCCAGGACATGGACCAGCTGTTGGGCGAAGACGATTCGTTCCTGGAAGAGTTTGACGATGAGTACGGCTCTGATATGGAGGTGTCGTACAACGAAGACGAAGACGACGATTCCTCGTCTTCGTATTCTGAGGGTGACACCCGCCGCAAACGTGACGAGCGCCGCTTGCAGCTCGACCTCGCTCAGCACCGCCAACTTCTCGTGGACAGCCAAAAGATCAACCAGAGCATCAAGCGGTGCATGAACTGGACCGAGGCACTGATCCAGGAGGGACAAAAGGCGCTGGCGTTTCAGGTGCGGGTGAGCGAGGTGCAGCTGGGTGGGCGGGTGCTGGCGGCGGATGAAGTCGAGGAACGCGAGCAGCGCGAGCGTGATGCGAAAGCCAACGACGCCAGTGAACGGAGTGCACTTCTCCTCAAAGAGAGCGAGCTGTTGCTGGAGGACGACGACCACTTCGACGATCAAAGCGAGTTGAACGTCGCTCACGACATTGAGTCGGTTGCTGCGCTCAAGGTTGACGGCGCCGTCGAAGCATCTGCTGTCGCCGCTGACGCGACGTCGGCCGACGCGTCCACGTCCAGCACCGCCAACACACCCGCTTCGTCCTCCACCGACGATCACGACCAGGCGAACCGCGACGAAGCCTTCAGCCCCATCAGTCACAACATCCGGACAGTGCGGTTCGACACGGGGGATGGTGATGAGAAGGCGGATGCACCTGTGAAGGTCGATGTTCCGTCTCTCGACAATATTGCAACTGCTTCCGTGCCAGAAGCAGGCCAAGTCGAAGCTGCATCGGAACTTAACACCATGCCGGACACGCCGTCCAAACCACCGCCTGCTCCTGTTGTTGAGGATGCAGCGCCGATACTCACAAGCCCACCTGAACCGGCGCCCGCACAAGATGTCGTTGCTGCACCTCCAGATGTGGCCGCAACGCTGACAGAAACTCCGCCGACTGCTGTACCTGCAGAAGTAGCGACAGCAACAACATAGACAACATACACCAAACGCCCACACCGGCAAACACTCATTCACTTCCTTTCTTTTATCTTTCTCTGCACACCAACTTTTCCTATGTCTGTACCACCACCACTATATGAACGAACAACAAATCGACAACAAACAAATCACCACTCAACCATTTTCTTTTTCTTTTTTCTTTTCTGTCTATACACTGGATACGGACGGCGTACCTGGGGAAACCAAAACAACAAAATCCCACAGCAACAACAGGGTCGGGGCACATCTGCTAGACGTTCTTCTCACTTCTTTTCTTTTCTTCTTTCGCTATTTTCTTCGCTTCTCTTTTTCCTCCTCCCCCACCGCATGACCCGATACCCGTAATCGACAGCCATCAAGAAAACCTACCACAGCACATGAGACATGACAACACACAAATAAACAAACACGACAAAAACTACTGTATGACAAACTACGACATGCCGACAGACCGAGACACAAACAACCCCAACAATGGGATAATGAATAAAAAGACACCACGAAACCCATTTTGTATACTTTAACGACAATCGAGCCATCTCTCTTTCTTTGTTTTAATACTTGCATCTGCCTCTTTTTGCATTTTGGTCTCTGGTTTATTGGGACGCAACGACCTTATGAAAAACACAACACAATCAGCGTCTTTGTACTTGTTTTGGCTCCCATTTTTGTTTCTTTATACCAGTCTTTCGTCTCACTGTCTATTCTTGTCTTTTTGTCTTCCTGTCTCCTGTCATATTATTTGTCATTTTGATTTTCCAGTCTTTTAGCCTAGGCTCATCTCATGGCTCATTTATGTGGTTTCCTTTTTATTGGCTTCATGGGATCGTGGGTTTATATATACCAGAAACACCCACACGGGCATGCGTATCTTGTTATTTCTGGAGCGATTCTTTCCCCTCTTTCACAACATCACAACATAACTCACAGAACGCACACCGCACACAACCGCCACTCAAACAGATACCCCCTGTCTACTTTTTCTTTTTGTCTGATTTTCTTTCTCTCTCTCTTTCTTTCACCATCTTAGTTGAATACGATCATCTAATTTGTCTGCACCGAGCTATGTCAACAGAATGTGAACATATTGAGTAAACAATGATCCAGATTGAGACACTGTCACAATGAAGCCGACCCTGAAAACGTGCATTGACACGCTAACGGATGAGCAGGGTCTCAGCCGGCCGCCGCCTCAAAGTCCGCCCCCAAAAATCGCGTTCTAGCGAGGGGCAAGCCCTGGAAAGACGTCCGCTAATGCCGCTAACAATTGCCGCCACAAAGCGTTCCGTCCAGTCACACGTCTTCCATTGTCGTCTTTGATTAGCGCGACGTCCTTTCGTCTCTTCCCTAGGACTTCTCTTCCATGATCCACGACCAACGACCTTCTCTTTCCTCTCCTCCTCCAACATGGGCGTCATCGGCATTACCCTGATTGTTGCTTCAATCGCTATTTTCATCATGTACCCGTCAACATGGCGCGCGCTGGCGCAGCCATTCCTACAGTGGCGGCAGACCGAAGCCGCCGAGGAATCACCCTCGACTGCGACCACTCCCTCAAACTCGAGAGACGTTAAACCAAAGACCGCAGCCGCGGCGACGAATGGCCACGCAACGACAGCTCCGGCCAAGACTGAGGACAGCAACCGCACAGCTATGCCTCCCCCGCCGAGAATACGAATGCCGATAGAGAACACTGAGGACGAGGAAGAAGACGAGGACGAGGAGGCGGCCACACCAAAGGCCGTCCCCGCGATCGTCCAGAACGGCGGCGCAATCCCGACACTTTCCCTCTCTGCCGACAGTGATGACGAAGATGACGACACCGACAACATGCCGCCTCCCATGTTTCCGTCACCCTACTCTGCCCAGCGAGCCGGCGCATCCGCCGATCCGTCGAGGAGGGCGGCACCGTCTACTACTACTAAACTCTCGACTGCTTCGACCCCTACCTTTGGCATGATGGCCCCGCCGCCACGACCGGCCGTCAACCGCGGCGCTGCTGCCCTGGCGCCTGTCAACGCCGCTCGCCGGCCCGCCAACCTCCCGATTCCCAACCGGGGGCCCCCACAAGCCCTACGCGCACCGGCTTCGTCATCATCTTCCTCCCTCGCCCCACCTCCCTCCAGCACGACAAAACCCAACAAACCCGCCCGCAAGGTCGTCTTGGCCCCTGGACACAGCCCGCTCGACTGGGCCCGCGTCGCGTCCGACCCGGTCGGCAACCGTCTGCGAGGCGACCTCCCCGCCGATGCCCCGTATTTGTTGAGAGTCACCCCGTCGCAACTCAAACAGATGAACGGCCGCAAGGGCCGCGACGCGTGGACGGCGCTGGGCGGCATGGTCTACAACATTTCACCGTACGTGCCCTTCCACCCGGGCGGGGCGGGCGAGCTGCTGCGGTGCGCCGGCAAGGATGGTACGCAGTTGTTTAACGATGTGCACTCGTGGGTCAACTATGACAATATGTTGTCGGCGTGCCGGATTGGGGTGATGGTGGAGGAGCATGCGGCGACGACGAGTCCGATGGAGGAGATGGACTGACGAGGCCTCGATCGAAGGTGAGCCGAAGGCGAGCTGAGGCGAGTGTATACAAAGAGCACATAGAGCACACATGTAAAGTAGAGTACATCAGTACCAAAGATACCCATAGAATAGAAGTGCTCTGCACATCATATTACCTGCTACGCCGGGTCTACCTACGACTCCTAAATTTAAACTTGAGCCCATCATCCTCGTCGTCGCTGTCATTGATGGTAATGTGGGCGGGCGTCGACCCGGACGCCAGCGTGCCCGACGAGATGGAACTGCTTGTTGCTGCTGCTGCTGCTCCCCTTCTTGGCCGTTTCGCAGCCGGTGGTGGCGCTGCTGCTGTTGCTGCTGGTTGTCGTTTGGAGCCACGGCCATTTCTCGTCTCTGCCGTCGTGGACGTCGTGCTCGCCTGGGTTGAGTCTGGCGGCGTGTCAAAGATGACCAGAGAGGACGACGTCATGGAGGATGGGTCGACAACAGAACCGCCTGCACCGCCTGAAGGTGTCCTTGTTTGTGACGCTGTTGCTTGACTTTGACGCACAGCCGCCGTGCGAGCACCCACTTTGCCAGCCCGTGTCCTTGGCAGGTCGGAGGAAGGCGGCTGTGATGTAGTTGCTTCTGCCGACAGTGAGGCATCGTTGTCTTGGCCTGTGTGGTGCCGCTGGCTCTGGCGTGTCGGCCGTGTTGACCTTGTAGTTGGTGGAGGTGGTGGTGGCGGCGGCGGCGGCTGTGGTGGAGTAGGGAACCCCAGCTCGTCCTCTTCGTCACCATCTTCTGGGTCAGTGTCTGGAACGACATCAACATCCACTGAGGGTGCATCCACCGACACAACATCAACGTCAACGTCAATGCTTGTGCTGCGGTGTGAAGGGGCACGTCTACTACTTCTTCCGTCGCGGACAGGCAGAATCTCGGATGGCGTCAACAAAGCACTGGTATGCTCGGCTGGCGTGCCATTCCGTGTTCTCTTTATGCTGTCCGGCCTCTCTTCACGGTCATCCCGGCCCTCCAGCCAGTACCCATCGCCGATGCCGTATTCTTTGGTCTTGGCCGGTTCGAGACCGACAATCACGCGCGGTGGTGGACGCCCGATCACGTCGCCCTGGCGGCGGAACTTTTTGAAATTGCGGCGGCCGTTCCACTCTGGATTCCACCGGGAGCCGCCGTTTTCAGTAGTTGTAGTGTTTGTTCGTGAGGTGTCCCTCCCCGCCGGCTTCCTGACTTCAATGGTCTCCACCAGAGTCAGCTTGCGGATGGCTTCCGCGTCAAGACCGTCATCGGGCAATTCTGCCAGTCGCGCCCGTTCTGCCGCCAGTTTTTGTTCGGCAGCTTCACGATTCCGCCGGGCCTGGTCCAGAATGTCCGCCTCGGTCATTTCCTTTTTGATAGCGACTTCTTTTTTTGGAACAAGCTCAATATCGTCGTCCACATCCTCTGCCTCACTGTCCTCGACTCTCGGTACTGGGTCGTGGCCGGCCTCGATACGCCGACGCTTGACGGCCGCCGCGGTAGGTGCAATGTCGTCCATGACGTCGTCTTCGTCGTCGTCGGCGACGGCCATCTTTTGCTTTTGCGATGCTGGTGCACCCCGCTTGCTTCTTCTTACGGGTGCCTCGTTTTCGGGGTCATTATCCTGCGCCTGCTGCGACATGAACATGTCTTCGTCACCGCGTGCCTGCGACTGTGAAGGTTTGATGTTGTTCGAGTCGAGTGCAGCCAGAGCGTTGGTGACAGGCCCGCCGTCGTCGTCAATGTCCGACGATGCCAGGTCCGCGTCAAAACCCTTGAACCGGCTCGCCGTAACGCCCCGACGGCCGCGCCGGCGTGTGGCTGTCGACAATTGTGACATGCTCATGCTCGGTGGTGGTGGGCGCTGTGGCTCGTCTATGTCCCCAGAGGGTGCGACGTCACCGGACGCGGTGACATCCATATCCATCGCCACTGCCGGCGTGGCCTCCACTTCGAGTGGCCGTCTGAGCATGCTTGGCTCTACGGCCAGAATCGCGTCCAGAAACTCCCGCTGGTCAATCAGGCGGTGGTCTAGTCGCAACGCCACGGCCGTCGTGAACCGCGTAAACCAGGCCACATGGTCGCCCTTGGCGGGGACATAGCGGACCACCACCACACCACGACCCGCACTGCCGTCTTCAAACTCGCCCATGCCCTGTTCGCCGGCGACGCCCTTGACATAGCGGACAAAGTCGTCGACTTCAGTCTGCCTGGGGACGACGGCGTCTTCCCCGGAAAGAAGGATGGCCTTTCCCCTCCCCTGACTGATGGGTGGCAGCAAGTTGTCATACTGTTTCTGGTCGTAAAAGACAAAGGTGTAGCCCTCGAAAATATTGGCCCTTCTGGGGTCCGGGCCATAGGTGCTGCTGGGCCGGTTGCTTGGCTCGTCGCCGCGGGGCGGGAGGTGGTCGAGAGCGTTTGGCCAAGCGGCGTCCCAGTCGCTTTCGAGCGAGCCGTCAGACGCGGATGAGGTGACGGCTTCCAGAAAACTGTCGGTGACAATGTAGGCCCCACTGACGAGCGCCTGCAGGCCCCTCGACGTGTTGCGTTTCTTGGCCACCACGTGTGTTGTCTGGTCCCGCCGGAACTCGGCCAGAAACTTGACGTCCAAGGGTTCGAGGTTGCGCTTGAGTCGGGTCCACGGGTTTGACGGGTCGTCGGGTGCGGTTGAGCGCAGTTCTTTGCTGGTAAAGGAGAAGCTGAACACAACGGGCTGCCAGGAGATGGTGAACAGGTCGGCCATGTGGCCCATTTTGATGGTTGTGCGGTCCTCGGTCAAGACATGTTTTGTCCCCCGGATCTGGGTGCCGTTGACCACCGTTCCTATCTTGGTGGCCAAGTCTTCCACCGTCACTTGGGAGCGGGCATCGACGTCGCTGCCCTCGCCGTCGCGCACAGCGGCAACTTCAATCGTCAAGTGTTTGCGCGAAATCGTCTTGTCAGAGATGACGAGCTGGCCGGCTGTGTCTGTCAGTCTGCGTAGCAACGAGGTTAACACAGCAAAAGGGGGTATACTTACGCTCCGCCCTCGTCCGGCCAAAGAGGTAGCGCTTGCCCGGGCGCAGCCAAAGCCGTCGGCCTGAAAAGTTAGTGGTGGTGAACAGAAAGAGTTGAGGTGTTGGAGACTTACCCTCAAAGGCATTGCCGGCATTCTCGAGCAGCCACATGGCGGCAGACGTCCTGGTGAAGCAGAACGAACTGATGAATGTTGGTGAAGAACAGGTGAGGCTGTCAAGTTGTTCACGACGCTTTTGGCGTAAATGGGTTTGGAGCGCGATGCGCGCACAAAATGAGTGGGGCCACTCCTGATCTGCTCCAGGCACCAACGCGCGTGCACGTGATCACGACGACGAGTCGACGACAATGACAAGCGACGTTCAAATGGTTCGAACTTGTTTGCTATTCATTCATAAATCATTCGCTATATCATTACTGAATTACAGGCTGGGTTTCGCCGCCTTCTTTTGTTTCCGCGTGGTGGCCCATAGCCCTTCGACGACTTCTCGCACAGCCTCGGGCAACGGCCCCCGCCTCATCTCGGCCACATTCGCTCGGATCTGCTCGACCGTCTTGGCTCCAAAGATGACGGCGTCTTTGGCATCTGTGAGAGCCGAGTGGTTCAGCAGCCAACGCATCGACGCTTCTTGCGTGGTCATGGGCGGGTCGGCGGCGGCACACACCATTTGCAGCCGGCGCACCGCATCGTGCATCGCCGGCGTGTCGTAGATTTTGAGGTACGCCGGGAAAGCACTGGCGCCTTGCCACCGAGTGCGCTGAAGTCCTCCCTGGTTGTTGTTTTGAGGTGCATCACGTGCAGCGGTGACCTTCCCCGTTAGGAACCCACCGGCCAATGGACTGTATGCATAAAAGGCACATCCGTGGCGGCGCAGGAGTGGGAGGAGTTCATCCTCGGCCTCGCGCCGCAAGGCATTGTACATTCCCTGCACCAGGGCGGGTTTGATGAAGTTGTGCTTGTTACAAATCTCAAAAAAGGTGGCCACGTCGGCAGGTGCATAGTTGGAGAGGCCGTACTGGACACAGCGCCCGGACCGGACTTGACGGTCAAATGCAGCAGCTTGTTCTGCGAGTGGAGTGACATTGTCGTTGGCGTGGGCGTAGAGCGTGCGCACACTTGTAGTCCGCAAAAGGGAGAGCGACTTTGTGAGACTGGCGTTGATGAGAGCGTCTGTCAGAAATGCCTCTCCAGGCCGGACAATGACCTTTGTATCAATGATAAAGGTTGGGGTTGATGATGAGGACAGTGAGGACGTTAAAGCCACGCCTTCTCCCAGACTTCTCGCCTCACCCAATAGCGTCTCCGTGTTCCAAGCATTGCCGGGAGGATAAGCGGCAGCCGAGTCGAGCGTGTCTAGTCCTAGACTGTGCAGCTCCTTCAGAAGAGAAGCGACTTTGTCGGGCGTGTCCCACGTGTACGTAAACGACTCCGCCGTCGTGCCGATGCTGCCGGCGCCAAAGACGAGACAAGGCATGGTGAAGTGCTTGGGGGGGTTTAGTAAATTTCAGGTACGTGGCACACTTTGAAAAGTATGTTTAAGGATACTTTATTCGTTTGTAGAGATGCCTCGGATGTTGATTGAGGGGTGATGTTTGGTCTTTAGCGCCCTGTCACGCTACGCCAAGACCCCCGGATACCGGCGCCGAACCGCTAAACTTTAGTTGCACGTCACAGGGCTGTAAGTGACACGCGGGCATCTGATTGGTTAGTTGGACGTCTACGATTGTGAACATGTTCTTTCTTTTGTTCTTTGTTCTACAGATGGGAGTCACTTGTTTGCAGAGGGAAGGGTTTGGGTTTTTAAAACTTTTTTTGTGCTTTTAGTTATTGTGGTGTTTTTTTCGTTTACCTTTTTTTTCGTGATTTTGTTGATTTGTAGTTTTTTGGTGATTTTTTTTTTATTTTAGTTTTTTTTTCGTTGTTTATCCTAGAAATCAAACAAAAAACAAAACAAAAGGGGAAAAATGGAACGATGGGGTGGCAAATATCAATGCCTAGCAATCCTCTTCTTAGGACGACCTTCCTCTTACACGCTCTCCTTCTCCACATATACGCTCTCGTCGGCGTTTCTCTCTTACTCTCTCTCATACTCTTACTCTTTCTCTTGGGGGCTCTTTCCATCGATGGGTAGCTCTCTCATTCTTGACACTCGCTCTCCCACTCTTCACTCTGACACTCTCTCAACTCATTTTTTTATTCCCGTTCCATATAAAATCGGGAGCACTTTCCGCTTGCAAATTCTTTTTGACGGTTAGCTCTCTCTAGAACAGATACATCGTTCGCGATGAGTGTTCAAGTGGATGTTACAGAGTGTACTTGTTCATAAAGATGCAAGTGGTTGATATGAAATTATATAGGGAGACAATTGGGGTGAACAAAACAAAGGCTCTGTAAAAGGTATGCGCTGACCAGCCTGAGCTCACAACAATATTGAACAAAGGGGTGCGTCAACATTGTGAACAGAGAACATGAAGATTAGGCTGGGCACTGAACACTATGATGGGAAATATGCAAATGTACTTAATACGAGAAGACAACTATATAAGAAAAAAAAGAAGCCAACTAGGAAGCCCTTTACCTCTCTCCTCCTTTATCCCTGCATCCTTAGCAAAGAATCCCCAGAAATTGTGAGTTAGGGACTAAAACTATGAACCGGCCGCAGCACTTCTTGATACCGCTCCGCAAGCTCAGGAGTAACCCCTTCGTAAACGTCAATGGTAAGGCCATCACAAATCTCCTCGATGAATTCGCCCCGCAACCTGACTTTACATCCGTTCTCGGTACAGTCTGCGTGACAGGCGACGTTGGCACCGTCACGCCATTCATACTTGACCATACTGCGAAAATAATCATTGATCTGAGCGTGGTGTAGGCGCGGAAACTTTCCGGCGTCTACCGCAGCCAGGAAAGCCGTAGCAAATGCGAGGCGTCGTGGGCCCCAAGCGGCTTCATAATGCCGAGACTTTTGGGGAATGATGCTGATATGAAGAACTTGGAGGCCGGATGGCAACTGGTCGATAATTCGGCTGGCCGTTTGTGCAAGACGCGATGCTGCCTCCTTTGTGCCCTCATTTTTCTCAGTATCTTCTTCATCATGGCTCTCTTGGCTCTCTCTGTACCCGGACAGGTAGTCTCCTGCACCACGCCAGTCAAAGAGCTCATAAAACAGCCCGGCGATGCGCAGAGCCGTAAAAGAGGAAAAGAGAGGCATGACGGACGGTCCAGGCTGACCCTCAATGTTGTCACCCATGTCGCTTTCCCAAATCAGGCGAGGGGTCAAGATGAGTCTTTGCAGCGAGGTTTCCCGCCAGGGAGAAAGAGCAACCAGGAGGTCGTAAAGGCCGAAGCGGTGCGAGGAGTCTGGGTGGTCGGACGGCCGCAATGATCGACTTGGAATTTTGAACTCGGCGCTTTGAAGCCCGGGCCCAATGTTGGACATTAGGAGCCGCAGAGATGCAAGCGACATTTCATTATCCTGCATCCCTAGCCATGTGAGCTGCTTGAGGCGAATGTCAGGGTTCTGAGAGCTTCCTGCTTTGTTACATGTGCCCTCTGATGCGATGACATGGCAAATACCACGCATGCCCAGACGACGCAGGTTCGGTGCACTCTGCATGATAGCGCCGTCCAAGTCCAACACAGGCTGATCAGGGTTACCGCCGTGGCCCTCCTCCAGGTACAACCGGTTGAGACGATTCAACTTCAGTATCGACTGTCTTTCTTTCCCCACAGGAAGTCTAGCCACACCCTCTGAATTGCTTTTCAAAAACTCCAGTCCGGGCATTGTTTCTAGAAGAGTCAAGATTGACTCTCCAGCAATATCTCTGAGAGAGAAGTGCCGGCTGTTCATGTTTGAGACGTCTTCTTCCTCTTCAGCGTCTTGGACATTGACGCACATCAAATTCAGCATACGAACGCAGCGCCCAAGGGTTGGATTTTCTCTCAGGTCCTTTACCGCCAAACGAACATGCTCGGCCAACAAACAATGAACATCGTGGTAGCTTTGCTCAAGTGCTACACGCCGAACAAGATCCGAGCTGAGAGGGTCGTCCGCAAGCTTGCGCATGACACGTGTGTTTCCGCTCCGTATATGCATGTCACGATAGCCCCCATCTATTTTATGGAAGGCATACTCATTGTGTCCAGGTTCTACCAGGTCGAAAATTTTGCGCAGCACCTCGATAGGAAGTGTGTTGAGACGTGACGTGGGACGAGAATTGGTTGCCATGATGAATTGTCGTTTGATGTGGTATTGAGGCGTGATATGGTTGCCGTTTTTGTTTTTGTTTTTGTTATTGTTTTGGTGTGTGATTGTCATTTGAGTGATATCACAGTCACTGAAGAGCATGGCACATCACTGATATATATCTGTTTGCATTTGAGATGTTTTGAATAATTAGCTTTGATTTTTTGCCGTACAGATATAACAAAAAAACAAAAACACACAAAGTGAGCAGTGCACAACGATGGAAATTAAAGTTAAAACTATTTTGAGGCTACGTAAACAAAGAAAAAAGGGGGCTGAAAGGACCGCGACTCATATTGTTTGTTAAAACGAGACAAAGAACAATGTAACAATTAAGGGAGAGCACCCTTTGACATTGCTTGTTTCTTTTCTATTTAAAGAACTAATAAGAAAAGTAAAGAATAACACACAACACAAAGAAGTCAAAGCTATTATCAGCGTCACAAAAATAGATACAATGTGGACATGCATCATAATTGAGAGGTTGGAGACTTTTACCTGCCTTGGCACTAAGCAAAATCTTTGGCGATAACATCTACCAAGACAATGATGTACTGCAGCAAAATTCAATGGCAAGTATTCCGGCATGCAAGAGTTTTAACAGCGGCTGAAAACTGACCATTGATTTACATGCAGGCATCGTATTTTCTTCTTCATTTTATATACATCTATAATATTCTGTAGTTAAACAACAGTGTTTTCATGGTAACTCTACGATTTAAAATGAATTGAAAGATTAAAGGACGTCACGAGTTATTGTTACTCAAGGATTCAACAATGCAAGGCAAATATCACGATGAACGTGTGCTTTTGATAAAAAACTTTCCTTATGGGAGAAAACATAACTATATTTTGAATGTAGAAGAACGCACAAGACAAGACAAAGATAGGACTAAACCAGACAATTGCTAAAAACTCCAACCGCACAGACAAACAATCACAAAATGAACACCTGCTGCGGGGCGTGGAACAGCCGCTTCTCTCGCGGTAGGAACCCATGTCATTGAGAAAATCCGTATCGTCTACGAGCATGGACGTGAAGCAGTTAAACTCGTCCATATTGGGCGGCGACTGAGCGATAATGGATGCCGCCACGCGGGCGGTGTCGGCGGCGGTGTTGCCCTTAAAGTTGTAGGCTCCAGCGCCGCGCCAGCCGAGCATCTCGACACTGACAGTGAATTTGCTCATGGCCGTGAATTTCTTGAGGAGAGACATGGCCGAGGACCCCGGCGCGTTCTCGTCCTCGGCGTCATCAAAGTCCTCGCCCATGCCGGCGACCTTGCGGCCTATAAAGGCGGAAGTGATGTTAAGGGATGTGAGGGTGGTAGCCTTTCAAGGCGCCAGAGTCTCGAGGGTATCATAGGTGGAAAAGCCCTAGGCCGTGTCGTCGAGGTTGTCGGCGGGGCGGGGCGACTGGCGTGGAGAGTCAATGCTGACATCGGCAAGGCGCAGGCCGATGGCAGCCATCAGGCGTCGAAAAAAAGTGGTTGCCATGGGAAAGTGGCCGAGGTACAGCTCGTCAACGTTGTTGAGGTGAGCTTGAGCCTTGCTGGCCGTCTTCGATGACACCACCTTGGCGATGCCCGAGAGCTCCAGCAGACGCAAATTCGGTGCGCACTGCATCAACACACCGTCCGTGCCCAGCACGTTACGGTCAGCCGGGTTTCTTGCGCACGATGCACACTGCAAGGGATAATTGAACAACGAGTTCGGCTGTATCAGAGCAGACACGAATAACAAAGAAAGCAACAATGTGAAGAACATGAAACAAGAAACCCCTTGATTGGTTTTCTTCGAAAAGAAACAAAGACAACGATAATGGACAAAAGAAAGCTGGAGTGAAACGTGCAGATGGCTTGACCCTTTTTCAAATCTCGCCTACAGAGGTAGAGCGGAAATAAATTTTGGGTACGTTTATCATGCATATTTACATTTCATACCTTTGCCAATTTTTTATCATAAAGCGGTTACTTTGTAGTTTGTAAACGTTTGGAACTTATAGAAATGATTCACTTGCTAAAAAAAAGCCCGTCATGTCCCATCAGTGTCGCTGTATTTTACGAACAAAAATAAACAATTCGAAGTGTATAGATGGGGCAGTGCTCGATTGTAGTGTTCGTTCTTTTTAATCACTAGGACTTTTGCATTACGTTTTCTGTTCGATGTACTTTACTTGTGGGGGGCTCTACTTACGATTTAGTTTTTATAAAGGGATCTCTAAATACGATACGATTTACTTCACATGCAATTGTTAATGGTGTTTAAATAGTTTTGAGATATGATTTGATTTATCGTAGTTTAAAGAAACAAAGGGAAATAAACAAAGCGGCTGTGACGAACGGCACGAATCAGACCAAGAACGGCAGGACGGCAGGCATAGGCGTCAGCATCACAATTAGCATCACTGTCAGCGTGTCCCCACCGCCCGGCCCAGCGACGGGTCGGCCTGCAGACGCTCCAGCTCCCGGAGCAAATCACTCACCATTTTCGGCTTGAGACAAGAAAAGTAAACATCTTGTGCTGCATGCGGGACCACTTCCAGCAGGTCGTCATCAACGTCGTCAAGGATTCGCTGTAGTTCTCGTCGCCGGTCAAGCTGCTCAGAGGTCTCCGCCCCCCAATTGAGCTCGTGAAACGCTCTGTCAGGGGAAAGGCCTCACGAAATATCCGGCCGAGGAGCTCCGTGGGAGGATCTCCAGTCGGTTTTAAAGGTTTGAGTCAGACATCTCTTTTGCGTTGTTTGTAGAAGTAGCGAGAGAATAATGAGGAAAGATGGTGGTGAATAAACTTCAAAACAAGGTTCTAGAGACTGCTTTTCATGGTTATTAATACCTGATGTCTACGACGAGTGAAAGGCTGGCATGTTTAGAAATGTCTGTTCTGTGGACAACATTGTCGCCCATATTTGTGAACAAAATGGCTCCTGTGTGTGGATGTCAAGGATGAACATGGTGGATGCAGTGTGGTGATGATCGATGTTGATGCTTGTGCAAAGGTGGAAACCAGGCGACACTAAACAGGCGACACTGAACAGGCTTGACATGATTATTCTTGTCAAAAGTTTTGAACAAGAAGGAAAGTACACAACATCAAGCTTTATGTATTTTTGACAAGGGGAAACTTGACAGAGTTTTAACTGTTTGTTGGTTGAGGATATTGCAAACAAGGCTGCTTTTGGTTGCGTGGCTGAGGAAAGTTGTGAACAAAGACTAGACTGGACAAAGAAATCGCTTTCCAGGATGGAAGGAAAAACGACACATGGTAGTTACTAGTCTCAAATTCTGTGGTGGACTGTACAGTTGTGCTCAAAACACCCTTCCTCTTTACATGTAAGCGTTCTCTTACAAACTCTTTATGGGGACTTCTAGGTACAGAAATATACTGATATCACGATTGATCGTGAGTGTATAAGTCAGGTACTCATAAGTACCTCCAAGTATATCGGCTGGACAAAGAGACCGTTACCCCTCTGTCACAGTGTGCCTCGACGCAGTCGCTACCTTACGAATAAGTGTACTCTGGCAGCTAAAATTTAAGTTCTAAGATGCTAGCCGTCCAGACCACTAATACCGGGAAACAAACGTCGACCTCAGATTTATTACATACTACTTTGACCTCTCAATATGTATACACAAATTCGTATAGCCTCACACTATTGAAAATGCCAGTTTACCGCTTCGTATTGCTCACGTGATCTGGATCATTGTCAGACATTTTGGGGCTTCTGGGTCACGGCTGTGGCTGTGCTAAGTAATGACTGCCGCATTTCCCCCCTCCAATCGCCGTAGGGCATTAACCGCCGTCTTGGTTGGGCATACATCCAAGGCAGTTTTTTTCACTTCAGCCGCAAGATGCGATCGCGAAATGTTCCCGAAACAACCGACATCTGCTATCCGACCATGGGGTTCTTCAAGCGTAATGACGAGTAAGACCGAGCTCGCAAACCCGGATCCTCAGACTCAAAGGCCATGGCAGGCTTTCGCGAAAAACTGCAAAAATGGCGGGACAGAAAAGGCGGCGGGCGGGCACAGCCAGACGCCGCATCGGTGGCCTCCTCCGCCAAGGGCAGCAACGACATCCGACAAGGGCGCTCCGGAGACAACTTGGTCGATCCTGTTGATCGTAAACAGTCGCCTACGACCCAGTCGCTTTGGGACCGCGCATACGACGCCCTCGGAAAGGAAAATACACAATTAGTAAAGGACTATGAGAAACTGCTCTCGAAGGAAGAGCAGATGGCGAGTACGCATCACTGACTGACACTTTAAAATCGTATTTCGCTGATATTAACTCATTTACATTACAGATTCTACTTTAATCAACGGGTCTCCCGCACAGCCTATACCACGGCACGACGTAACCCTTGACCCCGACAGTCAATATCGCCAAGCCCAACTGAAAACAGTAATCGAACAAGGGCTACGACGAATGGAAGAGAAGAAAGCGAGATACACTATCGCCGGCCATGAATTTGTCCTGACGGATCAAATCGCGCAGGCCGCGGGGTTCGTGCTGTGGGCAAAAGACTGGATTGGTGAGGCCGTTAAGGCTTCACCAGAGGCTTCCGTCGCGTGGGCCGGTGTCTGCATCATTCTCCCGCTCCTCACAAACCCCAAGACTACAGAGGACGCCAACCGTGACGGATTCACATATGTCACTACCCGGATGCGCTATTATGCCGCGCTTGAGCCGCTGCTGCTGCGGCTCGGCCAGAACTCCGAAGTCGCCGATGGTTTAATGGCGGAAGCCAACAACCACATTGTGGACCTCTATCAGCACATTCTCGAGTTCCAGATCCGAAGTGTGCTACGATTCTACCAGGGCCGTCTTAAGGGTTACGCCGGAGATGTGTTTCGGCCAAGAGATTGGGAGCAAATGAGACTCAAGATTGAACAGCTCGAGGCGACCGTCAACGGGAATCTGAATCAGATAAACCAGTTTGCGTCGAGGCAGGAGCTTGAGTCTCTCGATAAGACGAGCACAGAATCTCTTGGAACTATACGAAAGCTCCTGTCTGTTTCTGAACAGCAGCTACGAGTTCAAGAAGCGCAGCGGGATATTATACAAGAACAGCTTAAAATGCAAAAAGACGCAGTTCAACAAAAGCTATCCGACAAGCAAGAAGCGTGTCTCCAACTGTTCTATCTCACCAACAATAACAAAACCGCATACGAGTGGTACAAGGATCGTGTGGAAGACCGAGTAGAAGACACATGCTTATGGTTCCTCCAACACCGCCACTTCCAGGAGTGGTTAAAACAGGAGTCAGGGCCACTGCTTGTCTCAGCGGACCCCGGATGTGGAAAGTCGGTCTTGGCCAAGTACTTAATCGATTATGAGATGCCACGGTCGACAACTACCTGCTACTTCTTCTTCAAAGACCAAGACCAGAACACCATCCGGCAAGCACTTTGTGCTTTACTCCACCAATTCTTCTCAAAAAAACCGGCCTTAATCGAGCATGCTATGGATCTATTCCGGGAAAAAGGGCCGCGTTTAATCGATTCAACAAAGTCACTTTGGACTATCCTCGGAAATGCCGTGCAAGATCAACGTGCCGGACCTGTTGTCATCGTTCTTGATGCACTAGACGAATGTGCTGAAGAAGAGCTTAAGGACCTGATACGGAATGTGGATAATCAGTTCCGCAGCAACCAATCGGGCTACGGAAAGTTGAAGTATCTTTTAACAAGTCGCCCGTATGAACAGATCGTATCTAAGTTCCGGGGCCTGTTGGACACTTTTCCGCATATTCGCATACCAGGAGAGGAAGAGTCGGAAACGATTAGCCAAGAAGTCAACCTCGTCATCCAATACCGAGTCGAACAGCTGGCGAGAGAAGAAGGGCTTTCAAACCAAGTTAAGCGTCACCTGGCAGAAAGATTACTCGGAATTGAGCACCGCACATACCTTTGGGTATACCTTGTGTTCGACTATTTGAAGACAGGCTTCAAAAAGACAGCAAAGGGGATCGAGGCAGCCATTAATACTCTGCCGGAGAATGTCAACCAGGTATACGAGCGGATCCTGAACAAGTCTAAGGAAGACCCGATGGTCCAGAAAGTCTTGAGTATTATCTTGGCAGCGAGCCGGCCATTAACGCTCTCAGAAATGAACGTTGCTACGAACATAGACGACCAGCTACAGTCTATTCACGACCTCGACCTGGAAGAAGAAGAGGCCTTCAAATCACGTCTCAGATCTTGGTGTGGATTGTTCGTCTCCATTCATCATAGCAGGGTTTATTTCCTTCATCAAACTGCTCGGGAGTTCCTCACGGATTCGCCATCTCCTGCCGCTGTTTCGTCAGAGCTACGTTGGCATCGCTCTATAACCACCCGTTATGCACACACCGTTCTTGCCGAGCTCTGCGTGTTCTATCTCAACAACTTCAACTCTGACATTAGTCTTATAACAACTGTTGAAGGGGCATCCGACCACGACAATGATCGCGTCGCCTTCTTAAATTATTCGGCCAACTACTGGGGCTTTCATTTCCACGAGGCCGGTATCGTCGATGACACCGCCATAGTACCCCTCGCTTCGGGAATTTGTGATCTAGATTCGAAGAGCCGTTCAATATGGTCCAAAATCTATTGTAAGACTATATATCGGTCGTCTCCTAAGTATTTCACAGGTCTTATAGTGGCGTCGTATTTTGGACACGAGGCTATCGCGCGGCTGCTGCTCGAGAAGGGCGCCGACGTCGAGGCGAAGGATCGCGATGGCCAGACGCCGCTGTGGCGTGCCGCCTCGGGAGGGCACGAGGCCGTCGCGCGGCTGCTGCTCGAGAAGGGCGCCGACGTCGAGGCGAAGGATGACGATGGCCAGACGCCGTTGTCGTGTGCCGCCGAGGGAGGGCACGAGGCCGTCGCGCGGCTGCTGCTCGAGAAGGGTGCCGACGTCGAGGCGAAGGATCGCCATGGCCAGACGCCGCTGTCGTACGCCGCCTGGCAAGGGCACGAGGCCGTCGCGCGGCTGCTGCTCGAGAATGGCGCCGACGTCGAGGCGAAGGATCGCGATGGCCAGACGCCGCTGTGGCGTGCCGCTTGGCAAGGGCACGAGGCCGTCGCGCGGCTGCTGCTCGAGAATGGCGCCGACGTCGAGTCGAAGGATTGCGATGGCCAGACGCCGCTGTGGCATGCCGCCTCGGGAGGGCACGAGGCCGTCGCGCGGCTGCTGCTCGAGAAAGGCGCCGACGTCGAGGCGAAGGATCGCGATAGTCAGACGCCGCTGTGGTGTGCCGCCGCGGGAGGGCACGAGGCCGTCGCGCGGCTACTGCTCAAGAAGGGCGCCGATGTCGAGGCGAAGGATGATAATGGCCAGACGCCGCTGTGGCGTGCCGCTTGGCAAGGGCACGAGGCCGTCGCGCGGCTGCTGCTCGAGAATGGCGCCGACGTCGAGGCGAAGGATGACAATGGCCAGACGCCGCTGTGGCGTGCCGCCGAGGGAGGGCACGAGGCCGTCGCGCGGCTGCTGCTCGAGAATGGCGCCGACGTCGAGGCGAAGGATCGCGATGGCCAGACGCCGCTGTGGCGTGCCGCTTGGCAAGGGCACGAGGCCGTCGCGCGGCTGCTGCTCGAGAATGGCGCCGATGTCGAGGCGAAGGATGACAATGGCCAGACGCCGCTGTCGTGTGCCGCCGGGGGAGGGTACGAGGCCGTCCAGCGGCTGCTGTTCGAGAATAGCGCCGACGTCGAGACGAAGGATCGCGATGGCCAGCCGCCGCTGTGGCGTGCCGCCGAGGGAGGGCACGAGGCCGTCGCGCGGCTGCTGCTCGAGAATGGCGCCGACGTCGAGGCGAAGGATCGCGATGGCCAGACGCCGCTGTGGCGTGCCGCTTGGCAAGGGCACGAGGCCGTCGCGCGGCTGCTGCTCGAGAATGGCGCCGATGTCGAGGCGAAGGATGACAATGGCCAGACGCCGCTGTCGTGTGCCGCTTGGCAAGGGTACGAGGCCGTCGCGCGGCTGCTACTCGAGAATGGCGCCGATGTCGAGGTGAAGGATCGCGATGGCCAGACGCCGCTGTCGTATGCCGCCTGGCAAGGGTACGAGGCCGTCGCGCGGCTGCTACTCGAGAAGGGCGCCGATGTCGAGGTGAAGGATCGCGATGGCCAGACGCCGCTGTCGTATGCCGCCGAGCGAGGGCACGAGGCCGTCGCTAAATAGTTAGATTCATATGGTGCCCGATCTTAACAACATTTCGACCTCCACCCCGCCCACCACATGTATCTTATCTCTCTTTATATAACTCTTATATATCGTAAAGAATTCACGAGAATCGGCTTAGTTAATCAAAATACTAAAATAATTAAAAAAAAAAAATCTTGGCATACTCGGTATTTTCGATGTAATCGTATTAGAAATCTAGCTGCTAGCATCTGTTTATTAATAAGCGCTCGTGACATACTCGCTAAGAAGTTAAAATGAAGGCTCCGAAAGGATTCAATTCGCCTACGTAATTTATTAAACTTGACTGTTAAACCTAGTACGAGGTATATTCGTCTTACAGTGACGGCTCAGGCCCAGTGTAGCGATTGCCGGTAAAATATTACTCCGAAAGTCGTTCAACTTCATATTCGATGTATACAGTGCTCAAGAGGACTTAATGGAACTGTGTGGAGCATACTCAAATATAAAATAGATGTTGTGCAAAGAGGAAGGGACTTTTGTTCATAACTGTACGTATTGGCAACCAAGGATTTTTTGAAAATGAATTGTCAATGTGTGTAAGTTGGCAGAGCATTTGCTGTGGTCCAGTTTATCTATGAGATTGGTGCTCACGTGCTTTTCATAGTAGGTTTTATTTCTAAATTTATTCTCAGTAATTGATTTAATCGAACAGTCCCAGATCTTCTGTCGCTTCATGATAACCTTTGGAATATCGTCATTTACTAGAGAACGTGACACTGGATTTCATGCAGTTCGTCGGCACAGAGCCGCCGTTCATTGTCAACATCGTGAACCACGTGCTTCTTCTCTTTTCCAATTTTCGAACTGATCTCGGCCTTTCTTTCCATCTCTTCTTCTTCTTCCTTGTTTCTTTCATTTGATTCTTGTCGTCTTTCATTTATTGTCCCCCCACAGAGGTTGCAGTCGCTCCTTTAGGAACGACAAGTAAATAGAGCAGCCGGCTAAATTGGCCTTGTCGACTACAACCACAACTACAGCAGCGCCTTCTCCATTCTTCAACGGCATCCGTGGGCCGAAAATACAAAACCTTGATATAGGGGAGTAGTACTCGGTGCTATACGAGCCGTTCCGTGGGGAGACTGACTGTTCTTTGTGATTGCAGTGATTGCAAGGAGGCACATAAAGTATGCTTAGTACGTCTATGCTTGTTGTCTTTATGCTTGTTGTCTTTATGCTTGTTGCCCACACCCTCTCTCTCCCACCAACGACCGACCCCGGGACATGTGCTCCTTCGGTATCGCGGAATGACAAAATAAAAGAACAAGGAAGAAAGAACCACGGATCACGGATGGGCCGTCTTCCATGGTGCGCGTGCTTGTGCGCGTACATTTCGATCCAAGAGTCTTGAGTCGAATGCCCCAGATCTGTAAAGTGGCAATATCGAACCCGTCCATTTTGCCAAAATGCAATCCGTCTTTCCTCTTGCACGCGCCCCGGGACAGCACGCTGTGTGAGCACATAAAACTATTAGAGACAAAAAAAGGGCGGAAGATCATAAAGATCAAGAAGAGAATCATAAAAACAAAACAGCGCAAGTCTCCACACAATGCATGGGTGCGTGTAAATGACCACTCTCGACGCCGTCACAAAGAGAATGCTTTGCACCCAGCAAAATAGATTGCGCGCTGTTTAAGACGGCAGATGTGCTTGGCGTGAGAAACCCGGGGAAGTCTGGGGTGGGAGAGGCGAGAAAGACCGAGCCAGAGAAAGAGGGAAAAGAAAAGAAGAAAAGAAGAAGAGAAGAAGAGAATGTGAGACTGTAGAATATATATACAAGCGACCGCCTTGACCCTTTTGATTTCTTCTTGGCCGATCTTTATCACTCTCTGGTTTTCACCATCTTCGCTCCTCTTCCATACCTAGTTCTCTTCATCTTTTGTTTTTTCTCTCTCCCTCCTCACACACCGCCATGCTGTCAACCTCTGTTCTTGGGGCGGCCGCCCTTCTTGTCGGCTCCGCCGCTGCCCACGGCGCCGTCACTAGCTACGTCATGGCCGGCACCAACTTCCCGGGCTACCAAGGCTTCTCGCCGGGCAACTCTCCCAACGTAATCCAGCGCCAGTGGCCCGATTACAATCCCATCCTGCAGGCCAGCTCCGCCAAACTTCGCTGCAACGGCGGCACATCGGCCAAGCTGAGTGCTCCCGTCAAGCCCGGCGACAGCGTCTCGGCCATCTGGGGCCAGTGGACACACTCCCAAGGCCCCATTCTGGTGTGGATGTACAAGTGCGCCGGCGATTTCGCGTCGTGTGATGGCTCTGGTGCAGGCTGGTTCAAGATTGACGAGGCTGGCTTCCACGGCGATGGTGTCAAAGTCTTCTTGAACACAGAGACACCCTCCGGCTGGGACATTGCCAAGCTTGTGGGTGGCAACAAGAACTGGACCAGCACGATCCCGCCCGGTCTGGCGGCCGGCAACTACCTGATCCGCCACGAGCTGATTGCCCTGCACCAGGCCAACACCCCGCAGTTTTACGCCGAGTGTGCCCAGATCGTCGTTGGCGGTTCTGGCACGGCGGTGCCCGATGCGTCGTACAAGGCGGCCATCCCTGGCTACTGCAAGCAGACGGATCCCAACATCCAGGTGCCCATTGACGACCACTCGATCCCGCAGACATACACCATCCCTGGCCCGCCGGTCTTCAAGGGCACGGGTGCCAAGAAGGCCCGGGAGTTCGAGGCATAGAGAGATGCCGTGGTGATTGTGGTACGATAAATTAAGACGAGAGGTGGATGAGAAACAAGTATGGCATTTACATAGCACATTTCCGAGTAGAACTTCGAATACAATCTCACGCATTGCTTCAAAATATGATCAAAGTGCAATTATCAGAGCTTCAAGAATGAGAAATCGGGTACGCTCCATTTCTGTTCTTGTGCCTGTCCCTTTCCCTTTCCACAAAGGCCTTGTTTTAGGTTCTGGCCATCGGTACGCACATCTCAGAAAACCTCCTGCCTCTCTCTCTTGCCTCTTTCTTGTATGTCGTACAAGCGGCTCGCTACCCGCCCTGATCACCTTGTCCCGGTACAAAGTACAACTGCGCACACGCGTGCCTGTTGTTGACGCCCTGGACTGAAACAAATGAGTGTGCGTCGCACAAAGAATCAAAATGAAAGAAACAAGTTAAGGGTCAAAGATGTCGCCTCTTTGCCATGTGCTCGTCTTCTTTGTCTATGTTTGACTCTCTGGTATTGTTGTCAGCCTCTGGCACTGTATTCAAAACATCACCCGCAGGCTGCAGATGAGAGGGTCTTGACTACATTTTTGTTTTCTTTCGAGGACAGGGGTGGCATGCGAAGGAGAGCTGCCGTTTAAGGTCGTACGAGAAAGAGAGGGCAGTGAATGTGCTGTGGATGAACACGAGTAGACGAACACGCGAGGATGACAGGGAAGGCTCGAGAAAATCATCTTTCCTTGCGCTTTGTGTACACAACATGATGGAGCCAGCCGCCGCCGGGCAGATGCAGGAACAGAGACAACAAAAAGTCGGGCCTGGGCCAAGGAGAGGCCGGGGAACGATGACCAAGAACAATATGGAAGGCTGGACATTGCGCTGGCAAGCACACCGAATCCTGCCACCGCGGATAGCTGCAGCGAGCTGTTGGTGGGATGTTTCTCTCATGTCCTTGTTGATTTGATAGACCTGCCTTCCCTGCTGTCTCCTCTTTTCAAAACATACACTGCAGTGAGCATGCACAGAACGCACTCAAAGTGCACATCGTGACAGGATGTCCCCGGGATGGGGCAAGACCCAAAAATAAAACAAGACGCGGTCCAACAGAGACAAGGACAAATAACACAGACAACACAAGACAACTCAGACGGGCGCACCGCAGAAACAAAAACTATGTTACCGGCCGGCAGACGAGAACCGGCGCCTCCTAGCTGACAGGTTGGTTTTCATTTAATATTGTTGCCCCCTCTTGTTCTTCCACATTCACATTGTTTACAATTTACGCCATCTTCAGACCACCATGTCATCACGCCTCTTACAGCATCTCTCACCAACATGGTGATCATCCAGACACATCACAAGTAAGCAATCATACAAACAGCCCAGGCCTTGTTCACTCACTCACCTTTTAGTGCCTTCGAAAGTCATCGTCTCCGCGGCGGGCTCACCGTGTCGAGAACCCAGAGAACGCCATCTGTCTCTACACTTGTCAGCCATTCCAGAAGAAGAAGCACCGCCATCACCTGCCACCTCACAAATCACGGTACCTTTATCACCATTTTCACTGCCGCCACCATCACCACTTCCACCACCGCCGACACCGCCGCCATGGGACCGGACTTGCGATGCCAGCTTCTCGAGGAGTGAACAACTTGAAAGTGCCACTGAGGTCGAAAGATGGCAGCACTCCATCTCTCTGATGTATTCAATTTTTGGCCGAGAGTACTCACGACAATCAGTCAAACCAGCACCGCCGTGTCTCTTCAACCTACCTCCAGCCGTACGCCACAGAATCTATCACCACTTGATATCATCATCTTCTGAACGACCAATCCGACTCAACCTTCAAGTGTTCACCCGTGCTGTCTGGCCACTCGACACCTTTGACAGTCTAGCTGTTGCTCTGGCCTCATTGCAGGGCGCTCTCAACACTTGTTTTGTCCTGCGGGCAGAAGTTCTCGCTGCTTTTTGGCAATCGCGCCGCATCCACCTCGTCTTCTCACCATACGTCCGCCCAGCAGTCTGTCCTCTAGCGACGCTGTACATACAGCGATATGCCACCGTCATATGTTGTTCACCAAATATCACGCTCGAGCTGGACTGTACACGACTCGGGTATGGGATGCACCCAGCAGCAGCAGGTCTGCAGCCTGGACTCTTGAGCATGGGAGCGTTGGTGTATGGGTTTGTTGAGAGGGTTGAGGATCACAGTCACCCTCTGCAAAGCCTGACTGTGCTGTGTCGACGATACTATGGGAACCGACCGGCTGGATCAGCCAGCGACACGACGGTGGAGGTGCCGTATGTCGGGCCCGAAGTGGAACAAGTGGCGGCGCAGCTGGGACGGCTGGCTGGACGAGTGCAGTTAGCGCGTTTTGTTGGCTTCTCGGAGTCGTTCACGACGGGGATGTTGGGCACCCTCGGCGGTGGAGGCGATATCCACCGCCACTCACCCTCCGACATGTACCCTCTTCTCCCTGGGCACAGCGCATATGTGGACTGCGGACCGGGTTTGGGTATCTGTCTGTCGACACATTCAGGCCTGGCGCCGTCTATTTGCGTTGGCCTAGACAATAAAGACGACGATGCAAAGACAATGACATCTTTGTCAGAGACCCGTGATGTTCAGATGACTTCATCCTCTTCTGCGTCGTCAACACCATCAACATCACCATTGTCATCGTCGACCTCACTTGCCCTTCCTCTCACACCACTCAAACTGAATCTCCCCTCCCTCACCTTTTCACTCGACTTTTGCCCCCGTCTTGCTGTTCTTCCAACCTTGGGCGGTATCAAACGTGGAAGCCACAACAGGAGCAGAAAACGGCCGCCCTTGTTGACACTCCTGGGCTTTTGTGGGACACGACCAGGCAGTTTTGTTGCAGAAAGACTGGCAGCAGCAGGGCTGGCCGTTGGTGTTGTTGGTTCGCCTTTGCGGTTGACAGAAGGGGTTCATGAAGGCGTCGGCAGCGTGGTCAGTCTTGTCGAAGTTGTTGATGAGAAGATGGATATTTGTCTTGAGCAGGACTCAGGGCAGGACCCTGGACAGACACAGCGACCTCAACACCGCCAGTCATGGACAGGCACCATGATGATTGACAGAGATAGAGACCGGCAGGACCGGCCGCGGCGGAGGCTGCAGAAGAGGAGGCACCTCGAGGCGCCGCTCGTATGGTAGAGAAGAGAAGAAGTAGAGTAGTAGTCGAGATACCCGAATTTCATGTTTGTTCTTTCATCCTTCGTCGTGAATCTGTCATCCAGTCTCGTCCCCGTCTGTCCATATCGGAATCCGAGAAGAGTCCTGGCAACTAGGAGTCTGTGAAGAGATTGATAAAGAATGAACAAAAAAGATCAAACAAAGGATGAATTTCCGAGCCGACAACGCGTATGCTTAAAAGCTTGGTCTTGAAGATTATCGAACGATCTCGCCTTTCCCGGGAATTTGGGAAAAGTTAGTCTCGTATGAAAAGCAATATCCCGTGCGGTATCCGCGTCGTCGGGAAGGTGCGACGGGCAAAGACGATCGTAAAGGCAAGAGCGATGGGGATTGTGGCCTGGCCGGACTTGCCTGGTCGGGAAGCGACGTCGTTGTTCGCGCCTTCCGTTTGTTTGGGTCTCGACCCAATGCAATTCAGGGGTTTGATTCGATTGAGAGGAGATACGACGCAGCACGTGTCCGTATCTACGGATAACGCCCCTGAACAATCCGCACGAAGAGAAAAAAGAAACAAAGAATGACGTGCATCATGAACAACAAACATTGTTCACCATTCGTCCCCACCCAGACCGACCGACACCAATCGCATTGAGCTCGTCGCATTTTGCCGCCCAAACGACGACCGACCCCCCAAAATGCAACTGCCGCCCAACCATGTGCGCAAGTACCTCCCTGTCGTCACTTCAAGTCGTTATGGTCACTGTCGAATTTCATGAGGACTCTAGTTGGTCGTTGATCGCCAACAGACTCCCCGGGAATAACAAATCAAATGTGGAAACATGCAAATCGGGGACGCTTACAGCGGTCCGTCATGGACTTTTGGGGGCCGTGATTGGGGGCCATTGAGCCGGAGGTAACCAGAGGCAAGTGCAAGCAACAATGAACACCAACAGTCACTGTAACCGCCTGGATGCAGGTGCATGTGCAGGCACAAAAGCAAGCAAAAAGAAAGCAGAAGGCCTCCAGAATGCAAGCAAACCCGTATCGGGAAACAAATCTACACTAATATGTCGGGCACTGGAAGGACCTGCACGGTGCGGTTAAGGTACCATGGCGAGAGATGGTTGGTGTACATGGTGGCTGCAACAATCAAGGATCCTTCAACGTCTCCTTCGAATCCAATTTCAGTCCAAGTCTCAATCACACAATCGTTCATTGCTGGCATACTAATTTGCAAGCCACTCGGAGTTCCGCTTGCCGCCCCACATGCGGAGAGCACACGGAGCAAGGACAAAAGTCAAGCTTTTGGTGGAGGAACTGGGCAAGAAAAGAACTGCTGGGGACGCCAGAAGGCTTTGACACGCCAGCAACAAGTGTCAGCAACCGCCAGCCAGACCAACCAACGCCTAGAGAAACAAAAGCCCAGACGACATGGACCCTCGACCATGGCCACGATAGGATCTGAACCTTCATGCTCCCCGGAGACGTTCCGCCCAACGAGCCAAGCTGCTATCCGTTAGGCCTTGATGCTTCGACGCTTTCCTGACGCCTTTGACATGCGTCTTGCGTCCTTGAACCTGCGGATCCCGCCCCCTCTTGCCCTCTTTGCCCTGCTATCTCGGGTTAGTGCTCGGGCTAGTGAGCGGGTGCCAAGTGGGTGCGGCGCCGGCCTTTAGCAGGGGATTGCGGATTCGAAAACCATGACTGGGAGAGGGCAGAAGACTCTGCAGGAAGTCCCCCAGAAAAGGCAGAAAAAGCAGAGAAACGGGAGAAAAAGCAGGGAGAACGGCATCGGCACGTCGTCCGAAGGGCGTTTTCAACTGCTACCTGCAGGGCTTTGTTGTTCTCCTCACCTGAAGCAAGGGCCTTTTCTGTCTACTCTTTTACTTTTTTTTCTTCTTCTTTTCCTTTTTCGTCTTTTGCATCCACTTTCCTATTGTCTGATTGGCTCCTTGCTCGCGTCTTCGGCCTCTGAGCTCACCCTGACCACACTTTCTCTGACTACGACATCCACGAACCTTCCAACATTTGTTCACCTTAGGTTTCGTACCTCTTGTTTTTGGGGCCCCTTTGCTTGTTGCTTTCGATATTTTTCTTCAATTTCTTTTTTTTCTCATCCACGTCCCGCTCGTGTCTCCGTTCTCGTTTCTCCTCGCCAGAAGTAGATCTGATACCCGGCGCCATCTTTTTCGTTGCCTACATTTTTTCTTCCTCTCTGACAAACCACACGGAGATGATCTCTGCGCCCGGCCCAATGCAAAGCGGTTTCGGGGACGGCATTCTCTCCATTTCATATTCACGTTCATACTCCTCATACACCTTGTTGAGGTAATCCGAGCTTCGGTTGACGTCTTTTTGCTCGCTTTTACTCTCTTTGCACTTACACGTACGCATTGACTCACCGTTGGCTGCTGGGTGGACCTTCCTGATTCTGTATTGGTTGTTGATTTATTCCTGTTTTTCTTTTTTTCTCCTATTTGTTTTCTTATCCCCATATCCCCATATCCCCATCTACTTGTTAATCAACTTGTACGACGTATAAATCATCTCAGCTCCCCTTGTCTCGGTTGGATCTGGATGGCATTGAGACGACAGATCTCATCTGGACTTCAATACGTCACACCCATACCCAGACACGACACTGGGTAGGCTAAGACAACTTGGATACATCACAGACACGTACACACACAGTCTCGTCGCCATCACAACAACGTTCGTCAACCACGCCTGCCATGGCCGCATCGTCTCCGCTCGGCCGGGCGGACGGGCCCTCACGGTCCAGCCTCGACTTTGCCATTGAAAAGGAGGACGAGAAGACGGCCGTCAACGGCAGCCACGAGGAGTCGGTGTTTGACACGGCCAGTGATATTCGGGCCGAAGAAGCGGCCGTGCAGCCTACATCGGCATCAGCGCCGCGGCGTACCGACGGCAGCAGCAAGGTCGATCCGGCCGCGCTCGACATCGAATACCGCTACTTTACGTTTACGACAGAGCTGCCGCCGCCCAACACCACCGTCTCGTCAGGCGGTGATGGCGACGGCACCGCCCCACCACCGCCCGACCTAAAAAAGTACACCGATCCGCACCTGTGGCCCAACAGCCGCAAGAACACGTTGTTGGCGCTGTCGTGCATCGCAACCTTCCTCACAGCCTACTCGGCCGGCTCCTTCTCCCCACCCGCGCAGCGCATGGCCGACGCGTTTGGCGTGTCGCTGATTATCGTCCTGTTTGCCGGCATCACGGTGTTTTGTCTGGGTTTCGCTTTGGCGCCCATGCTACTGGCCCCGCTGTCCGAGTACAACGGCCGCTACCCCGTGTTTGTGGCTGCCGGCTGCGTCTTTGTTATTTTCCAGGTCGTCAGCGGTGCCGCTCCCGATTTAGGTGCGATGCTCGTGTCCCGTATCCTGGTCGGCGTCGGCGGTTCAGTCTTTAGTACCATGGTCGGCGGCGTCATTGCCGACATGTGGCACGCCGAGGGCCGCAACACGCCCATGACGCTGTTTAGCGGCACTGTCCTCTTTGCCACGGGCTGCGGCCCCATGGTCTCGGCCGTGATTACCTACCGTACCACGTACCCGCAAAACGTCAACGATGTGCTGACGGATTCGAGCCCGCGCAACCCCTGGCGGTGGGTGTTTTGGCACCAGGCCATTGCCGACGCCGTTCTCATGATCGCACTGATTTTCTTGTTCCACGAGAGTCGTGGCTCCGTCCTGCTGTCGCGCAAAGCGAAAGCGATCAACCAGTGGTACCAGGAGCGCGAATCTTCCGGGTATTTCGGGGTGTGGCTGCCCTCAGACAACGACGACGCCAGCCTGCCGCCGCTGGCAAAAAAGTCGCAGCACCTGCAGCTGCACTCGCCACACCACCTGCCGTCGCAGGACAGCATTGAGGGCGAGCCCAAGGCGATTGAGGCGGCAACTCCGGGGTCGCCTGTTCCCACCACTTCCATTCGTCGCATCCGCTGGGTGGTCAAGGACGACGAGGACCGCACGACTGTCCTCAAGATGGTGGGCATGTCCGTGTACCGGCCATTTCACATGCTGGTCACAGAACCCGTCGTGTTCTTCTTCTCGCTGTGGGTCGCTTTCGCCTGGGCTGTGCTGTACCTCACCTTTGGCAGTATTTTCCTCGTGTTTGAAGAGGTCTACGACTTCAACATTGAACAGGCCGGCTATGCGTTCTCGAGCATGTTGGTCGGTGCCACGGTGGCCACCGTCATGGGGCTGTACCAGGACCGCTACCTGCTCAAGATCCTGCCCCTCCCCAAAGATTTGAGGACGCGCCTTTCTGCCGGCGGTGTCCCTGAAGCTCGCTTGTGTGGCGCCTGTGTCACCTCGATCTTGCTGCCCGTCGGTCTCTTCATTTTCGGGTTTACCGCCCGCCCGGACTACCATTGGATCGCCCCCATGTTTGGCATCGGCATCTCGACGGTTGGCATCTTCGCCGTTTACCTCAGTACATTCAACTACCTTGCCGACGTCTACCACCGCTACGCCAGTTCCGCCCTCGCCGCACAGAGCTGCTGCCGCAACGTGTTGGGCGGTATTTTCCCGCTGGTGATGCGTCCCCTCTTTACCAACTTGGGCATCTCGCGGGCCGGCGCGCTGCTGGGCGGTATTGCCGTCGGGCTGACGCTAGTGCCGTGGGTGCTGTTGTACTTTGGCGAGACGATTCGGAAGCGGAGCAAGTTTGCGCAGTCGTTGACGGTCTGAGACGGGAGTCGCCAAAGGCGACGACAATCAAAAGTGGCCGGAGGCCACTACACAATGCATACGTCGACTACGTCGACTACAAATCACGGATAGGAACACAGGTTTGGCGCAGCCGCGTAAAATGAGCGGCTCGTCACGATGATACCCGGTGAAGATAACGAAGCAAAAAGAAAGAAGATAGAATAGAATTAATGTAATAGTCTAATAGATTTTAAGTTAAATCATCTCGCTCTCACCGTCTAGTCTACATCGTCCGTGTTGATATCCTGAGATGACAGTTTCCGCCGTGCCTCTTCGATAATCTTGTCGTCATCCATATCTTCGGCGGGCTCCTCGTCCTCGTCCTCGTCCTCTTTGTCGTCATCACCGCCTTCGGTGGGCTTGCCCGACCGCACCAAACGGAAGACCACCACCAGGTACACCTGCCCCGTCCCCCTATGCCGCAGCACATACCGCAACGCCGTCTTTTCTGCCTTGTCGCTCGCATAGTACCGCAGCAGCGGCAGATGGAAACCGGGCAGCCGCAAAGTCAGGTCGGCAAAGTCCAGGTAGCCATTGTAAAAGTCCAGCCCGTAGCCCTGGCCGTATTTCCACACCCATTTGTTCTTGGCATCCGCGCCCAGCGCCCACTTCATGCGGGCCTTGCCGTTGCCGTTGGCGTCGCCCGATGTGGCGTCCGTGTCTTCGCCCGGCGCACCAATCGACTCCCGCCATTCCCGCCCACCCGCATCGCCGCCCTCATCAAACCACAGTCCGCAGTCGTCGCGCACGGGTGGTTGTGTGTGGTCTTTCTTTTGGCTCTCGCTGCGCTCGCTTTTGTCACTCGTCTTCTTTTTGTCCTCGCTGCGCTCGCTGTCGTTGTCTTCGTCATTGTCGTTATCATCGTCGTCATCGCCCTCGCTTCGCTCGGGATCTCCCAGAGCAGCATACACTCTGTTGAAAGAACTCAATGCCGGCCCATACAGGTACGGCTTGTCCGCATACGGGTCGCCCTCCAGACCAGGGTCGATCCACCACTTGACGATGCGGAGAGCGGCACCGAATCCGGGGGGTAAACGGTCGCGCAGCGGCTCGTCGAAATCGTTGCCCCATTGCAGGTCGGTGCCAGATATCCCCTTTTCATCCTCGCCGGCTTTGTCGGACTCGCTGTCGGGCGCCTTCGGCTTGAACCACGCGCCAATGCCGTACGTATCGTCATTGGTCTCGTGGGGCTCTGTCTCAAAGTATGGCGACGACTCCGGGTCTGGCGTCTCGCCCAACTCGGGGTGCTCGTCGGGTCCGCGGTAATTCTTGATGCGCACATTCAGCCAGACGTCGCCGCCGGGTCCGCTTAGGTGAAGCGGCTTGGCGGAGTTGACGCGCACGGGCACATGCGTAGCCGGGTCGTAGTCGGTGCCGGCGGACACCAGGATGCGGTATTCGTCGGGGGAGGGCATGTCGGGGTGTGCAGTGTATGAATGAATTGGGTTGTTGTTGAGAAGAAGGAAGAGAAAGAACGAAGGCCGCCGAAAAAATTGTCTCCGGTGTCTGCATGTGCAAACCTGACGTCACCGCCCAATCGCTAGCGTCTGGTGGGACGTCCCGGACGCGCCTGGAACTTGCGCTAACACCGCCAAAGAGCGCTAGCACCGCCCAAAAGTACCCTTCATTAGCGGGCTTCGGCACACATTCCTTTGCTCTCAAAGTCTTGAACGTCCGACAGTCTCACAAAGAAAGCATAAGTTGTGTATGTCGTACAAAGAGCTGTGATCCAATGGTTTGCATTTGTCATTCCAGCTATGGCATTATTTAGGACATATATACAAATTCACATGTCTGTGGCGCTGAACTCTTCTGCGTCTTATTCTGTCTTGATGCTCTCCGTCTTTTCTTTATCCCGTTCTATGGGTATCGTGATTCATAAGTCGTAATGTCTTCCTGTTAAGAAAAGACAGTCGTTTCCTCGTTGTCGACCTCACTCGCTCCGCTCGTGAGCTCGTGTCACTCCATCGCATCCACAAACTTGTCAATGTCCACGCGCTCAAAGAAAGAAATGTGGCCGAAGCCGACCCAGTACTGTGCCAGCCGGTTTTCCGAAATCAGCAGCAGTCGCGACTCGACGTAGCGATCGTTCCTAAACCCTGTACCGGCAATGTGGCCCTCGCTCTTGACCACCCGCACGCCGGCAAAG
This sequence comes from Ophiostoma sp. CBS 140.51, assembly GCA_029298735.1. Lineage (NCBI taxonomy): Eukaryota > Fungi > Ascomycota > Sordariomycetes > Ophiostomatales > Ophiostomataceae > Ophiostoma > Ophiostoma sp. CBS 140.51. The sequence continues at coordinate 54,976 of JANSLP010000041.1, forward strand.
GGTTCCTCGTGGACGACAAAGTCGAGGCCGGCCTCTCCTAAGTCGGCAACCACAAAGCTCCTCTCTCCCCGCGGGACGTTTGGATCGCCCGTAAGCTTGATGGCTTCGAGGCGGCCGCGGTACACCCTAGCGTCGCGAACACGAAGAGCGTGGGCCTCGTCTGTCTCGCCTTCCAGGCGGGGAACGGACTCCGGATCAAACGGCGTTTCAGACAGATCCTCTGGCTGGTGCACGAGCAAAAACTCGCAGCCGTGGGTGCTGTAGTCGCCGACCCAGATGCCCCTAAAGATCTTGTCGTCGGTGGGCGTGTAGTGGACGGGATCAATGGTGGCATACGTTTCGAGAGCGTCAAATGTCATCGTAGACGAGCCTCCGGGGAGAGCGCCAATGCCGGCCGCCCCGCCCATGCCCATCCATGTGCGCATATGGAAAGCGCGGTTCGAGATTTCCGACCGGAGTCGCGGCTGCCCAATGGCGCCGCGCGGGTAGTGGTTGGCACTGATGCCCGTGCCGCGGACGCGGTGGTCCGAAGGGATGGCTGGCGGTGGCCAGACAGTGTAGAGGGGGAAGGGCAGTGGAGAGGATGGAGACGGGCGGCGTCCTGGGGGCAGGTCCAACTCGAGTGCGTCTTCTTCCGCCGGGGGGAGGTTGTCATTGGCCGGGGGCGGGCTGTCTTCGTCGTTACGATCGTCATCGCCAACGCCCCCCGCACTCTCTCCTCTTTGTGTAAACGTACCTCCACCTCTTGCTGCATTGCCGCCCAGCGGCCGTGCGTACACAAACTGTCGCCGCAGTTGCGTGTTGGAGACAAAGCTGCTGCTACTCGCGCTCGCCGGCGTGCGCGGATTCAAGGTGTTGGCATCGACGATGCCCAGGTTGTTGGCCGGAGCAGGTTCGTCACGCTGTTGGGACAACAACGCATTGTCGCCGTCCATGTCCATAAACACCGGCCGAATGCGCGGACAGACGGGGGGAAGGGGCGTCGTGGACGAAGAGGCGTCGGCTGCTTCTTTGCTCTCGGCATCCGCATCGGCCGCTTTGTTCTGCATGTACTGTCCAAACGAGAGTGGTGCCGGCGGTTGGTACAGGATGATCCTAGGTCCTGTCCGCCCCGACGATATTGATCCAGACGAGGCGGGTGTCTCCCTTTCGGCCTCGTCGTTCGCCGGTGGTGGGCGAGCTTCCAGCTTCAAAATGGGCCTATCCATGTGCAGCAAGACCTCCGGGTGGAAGGCGTGCATCACCACGTTGGGGTCCGGCGGCCAGCTGTAGTACGTCGTGCTCCGCGTCACTGCCAGCATCCGGTAGCCCTCAATGCACCCCCGCCGCGGGTCGTAGCGGGCGACCACAATCTTGCCCACCATATCGTGACCGCACAACCAAATCTTGTAGCGGGGCAAGAACCAGCGAGCTTCGTGGGCGACATACAAGTGGTAGTATGATCTCACATGCTTTGGGAGCGGCACGGCCGTGCCTGGCGACAGGTGTTTGTGGACCCGTGCGGGCAAGTTCTGCTGAATGAACCCGACCCAGAAGCGGTCGGCCATGGCATGGGTGCGCATCGTGCGGGAGACCTGGCCGACGCGAGCGAGGTCTTGCGGCGCAAGGAAGCCCAGGATGGCATCGATGAGCTCGCCCGGGAGCGGGAAGCAGTCGTTGGAGGGTGGAGGATCCATGTCGGAGGTGGGGGAAGACATCGGCTAGGAGGTTATGATGGCTCGTATGGGCTAACCCGTGCATGGATGGATGGGAGGTTGAACGGAGGTTGGGCGTTTCGAGAACACGATAAGATGACTCAAAAGTCACGACACCAACTCTAACATAGCGCTCTCTCTTGCTTTCTGTATTGCACGTTGTTTTCTCTCTTCTTGTCTTCTTGTCTTCTTCCTCCTTCGTGACGGATGGAAACTTTTGACGACGTCGAAATCTATTCTTTTTCGCATACTGTGTAGATGTTAAACGTCAGAAGATGGTTCCACGAGTGACGACTTGGGTACGAGCCATGTGACTACTCACGTGGCTTGACATTACGTGTGAAATCTTATGTGTTAGTGTAAATCTTTTGTGCATAATTACGGCATGTTCCGGCCACACCCTGTGAAAACAAAAGGCCTGTATGACAACAATACGCCGCCATCCATGGCACATCGGCACCAGGGCGTCCTTGACTTCTCCGACCCGGCCGTCGTTTTTGGCGATGCGGCCAGTCGACAACATGCTGAAGCACTGTTTGCCTCGCTCCTGGCCCGGCTCGAGGTCGATGGAGACGAACCCTTGTCGACAAACTTTCGCCCCGTAGTCATGGTCCGGCTAATGCATCAAGCTGGCCTCTCACAGCTATCGAAAGACCTATACCTAAAACACTTTTTTAATAGTGTAGGCGTCAATATGGCCGCAGGCATGGCGACTATTGACATTGATGACGCTCGCTCTCGGCTCACCGACTTTGCCGAATTCCTCAACAACAATTTCTTTGGTCCCCGTACGTCTTTTTCTTTTTCTTTTCCTTTCTTTTTTCAACACTTCTGTCTTTCCTCTGTCAACCCTCTCTCGACACTCGCTAACCAGCACAGTCAAGGCTACGGCAGCAAAGACGCCCCAGCCTACGCCTTCCTCACTCTCGGTTCCAGACCTGTCGCGAGACCAGATTCTTCCCGGATCTCGCTCCCGCATCGCGAACCTGCGTCGAGACTGTCTTATCCGCGACAGACATAGATGCGTCATCTCCCGACACTTTGATGAGAATGAGGTGTTTCTTCGCACGAATAAACACGGTGATGATGCAGCCGATGATGATGGCCTTCGCTTTGTCGACACGCCCGATGCAGATGAATATGATTTCTTGCAGGTCGCTCATATCCTACCCCATTCTCTGATGAGTATTGAGGGCGACGATGAAAGGAGCGTTGCTCGAAGCAACGCGCTGGCCATCCTTGAGATGCTTGATGCCGGCGTTGTGCATCTTATCGAAGGCCCCAACATTGACCGCCCGACAAATGCTATTACCCTTACCACGAGATACCATATTTCTTTTGGCACCTTTCGGACGTTTTTCGAGGCAGTTGAAGGACAGCCGCACACGTACCGAATCCAGTCCGTTTTGACCGGCAGGGGACGCAGGCCTTTGCAGCCAGTGACGAGAATTCTGTTTACATCGGAAACAATTGATCCGCCTCATCCTCGCTTGCTGGCCATTCACGCCGCCATCTGTCGCATATTGCACTTGAGTGGAGCAGGCGGGTACTGGGACGACATTCTTCGGGAGGCCGAGGGCGAGATGGCCAAGGCAGATGGGTCGACCAGCCTTGGCGTGCTGACGGCGCTGCGACTCGGCGGCTGGTGGGACGGCGTTGTCGTGTGATAGCGAGCGGCCTAGGGGACAGGAGCGAAGGATACAAAATATCAACAGTACGATAGCACGGCACCATGAACACGGCGCATTCTAGCGGCGGGTCAACCGCTGTTTACGGGTGAAGGTCTATTACGAATGCGACATTTTAACCTTACTCTGGCATTGATTTCCACAAGGCAACAAGAAATGAGGAACGGGAAAAGAGAACGATGGACAAAGACGGCCACTGAGGGAAAAAATGAGTACTGTTTGAAAATGGGGGCCCCAAAGACAACCGGCAAAACCCAGGACGCCTCATTGCGTTGTTGAGAAGAGGAGGTGGGATGCTGTGCCGCTCAATACGCGCCTGGCTCTTTACTCAATCGGCCAACAAACAAAGCTTTGTTTATCTCTCAGGGTCCTGCACCAACAGCCAGCAATCATTCGGATATGAGACCCGCTCTTTCCCACGTAGTTGTATTACAGCGGATAAATAAGGTCGATGTGGTCGCTTAGAGCGTCTAGGTCCCAGATGCACATCAGGATGGCAGTATTGCCTGGTCCATATTTGACATGTGCTCGGAAGAGAGTCATCTTACAAGAAACAGACTAAGAGTCGTTTTGACCATGTCAAAATACTCATGGAGCCTCATCCGTCGTCACAGCCATCCAAACTGTCATCCCAGTATCTCCTTGGCGATTATCCACAAGCAGCAATGAACGGCCAACCACAACAGCCTGCACCGGCACCACCAACAGCCAGTTTGGACACGGACGATCCAGGCCAGGAAACCACTTGCATTCGATATAGGGAGCCGTTGCGGACGGCCGTGGAGACGTAATTTATTGATTCTTGACACTTTTTCTCAATGTTACACACAACGTACTAACCAGTCACCTTGAGGTCAGGCTGTTTTGCTTCTTCATCGTCGGTGCTTACGTCCCGCAGTACATTGCCATCATTCGACACGGAACCTATGGCATCAGCTCACGCTACATCCTCTTTCACTGCCTATTCTCCATCTGCACACTGGGCCTGAGAGTCTCTCATGAATGCTTTTATGAAGCATACAATTGCGTCAGAAACGGCTCCTGCAAGGGCTGGAGGGCGCTTTCTTCGCTACTCGGCATCATACAAGCCATTGTGCAGTGGCTGGCCGCGATGGTGTTGCTGGCACTGTACATCCATTACCGAGATGACACCATGACGACCGATAAAGGAGAAGGCGAGCTGCCCATACGGACAATGCAAATCATCGTCGGTGTCGTCGCCGGTGTCGTGCTGTCTATTTCGTTTGCGTACATTGCTTTTAACGAGCACGAACTGTTTTCAAACGACGACTTGCCAATTAACGGCTACTGGTTGCTTGTCTACCTCTTTGGCCTCGGCCTCTGGCTCTCCGTCTTGGCTGCGCCCAATGCCGTCTTTCTGTTCCTGCCAGTCGTCTACCAAATCAAGACTCTCGCGGCACTCGACGGTGGTGGCAGCGGCCACGGCCACGGTTCTCTCAGCCTCCTGTCCCTCGGCCTGCAGACCGGCATGTTTCTAAGTCTTGGTGCCCTCCAAGCAGCCAGGGACTGGTCAGACGTCAAACTTGGATGGGCGCACATTGCTAACTCCCGACGTCTTGGCGACTTTCTGGAAAACTTTGTCAACTTCTATGGCAACATCAACACACATGTGGCGTACGCATTGACAGGTGTAGGGTGTCTTGTTTTGCTTGTGTACAGTGTAGTTCAAGAGAAAGAAGAATTTGAGAAGGGAGTGCTTCAACTTAATTGTGACGAAAGAAAATGATCGTCGAGCTTGTTGTTTCTATTCGAGAGATGATTGCATATGTTTTAGTCAGTTTAGTGCCAATTGGCTTGATATTGTTTCAGTAGGAATTCAAATGTAAAAATATGAGTGCTACATTAAAGTCACTGTCCTGTTGCTAATAGCACAGGTACCGCCTTTTCCTTTTTAATGCAAGGTCAATCGTCCGTAAATATTTTAGATTGTATGAATTTTATGGTCTAAACACTTCCATTAATCTTATGGCCAAATTAACCAGTATTGAATTGTCAAGACTCTGTCTCGTCTTGTTTCCCGTGTGTATTCTTGGTGGCTTTTCACCGATGCTGGCTGATGTATCATGGATCTGCGCTAAGGAATAAGGTTGTCCCTCTTCCTCGACAGACCTCGCCCTTTTCCTGTAAGAACTCTCTTTTGACCTTTTCTGGCCCTGACCCCCAATAAAAAATCCCCAGGAAATTGGTAAACCCGCGATCTTATGAAAGCATTTCTGTGGGGAACAGGAAGAAAAGAGAAGCCAGAGAAGCCAGAGAAGCCAGAGAAGCCAGAGAAGCCAGAGAAGCCAAAGAAGCAATGACCCACAAAGTGCCCGACAAAGTTTGTCAGCCGTCGACATTGAGATCAGATTAGATGCAATCCTTTTCTGCTACAAGCTCCTTTTTTCTGAGCATCTCCTCGGTGACTTGTGTCCCTGGAACAGTCCAGACTCTTTCTCTCCTAACCTGGCCAGTTTAACTTTCATCCCACACCGAAATAGGAAGGTTTAGTAGAGCAGAATGGAATGTTCGAATTGTCAGTAAAATACCGTCTTACTCGAGATGCAAGTTCTGTATATCCGTGATGTCTTTCCGTAAATCTGTGCGTAACGTGTTACCTTGAATTCAAGCCTCATTGTGGCTGACATGTTTTATCAATGTTTCTGCACCTCACTGGCTCGACTTGGTTTATGAAGTCGCCAATTGAGCACGCAGTTGACAGAGTACGGAAGCATTGTTTCCTTTTCTTGTGGAAGTGTATCGCCAGATAAGTGCCGATGAGGGGCATTCATCTGTGTTATCCATGGTTCACCCCTCCATCTCACCATTTATGCTTCCGGTGGTGTATTTTGGAGAAAGACGGGGTATTTGTGTGGATGGACAGGCCCAGCATTAAGGTGTGCCTGGACGGTGCATTTAGTGTTCTGACGGTCTCGTGTGTTACAACTTCTGCCCTGCCAGGTAATCTCCACTTCTCACTTACACGAGCAAGACATTTTGATGTGAACAAGAAGAGAACCAACAACGTCTCAATTATCGATTAAGATCATGAACAGTACCCCCGTCTAAAGGACATCCGAACGGAGGCCGTACGGTCGAGAAAGAGACATGGGTATGGCTGCCCGGAATGCATATGACAAAGGTCAAGGCGTGGCAAATTCCGCAGTGGGAACATGTTCCAAGACGATTGCAAAGCAAAAGGTACAAAAAGAACTACGCCACAGTGTGTTTGCCTCTGTACTGATATCATGTCCTCTTTATGCCTGTTTTGTGCGAATTGTGCCTCTTTTCGATTCAGACAGATTCTGCTTGATTAACAATTTCGCGGTACAACTCTTCCCCAGCCGTGTCCTTTCTCGTTTCTCGTTTTATGCCGGTCTCCTAGTCTGGTTCTAGCCCGAGAGCCAGCGTGGTCTTCCCGTTTTTTTTGCTGAGAAGTGGCTGTATTTCCATTTTGTATTTCCATTTCCGTATTACAACACTGCTCGAGTCCATCCAATCCATCCAATCCATCCCTTGATTCTCCATCAAACGCCACTACTCTCACTACACGCCCGACTACCACGCCTTAGTCCCCTCTCTGTCTACGCACCCCCAGCTCTGACGCCATCCAGCCTCGTCGCGTCGTCAATTGTCCACTAATGGCGAATCCACAAGCACGTCCAGCACCACAGAGGCAGCCACCACCAGAGACACAGCTGTCCAACTTGCGCCTGCTCCTCCTCGCACTAGTCGGCCTTGTTGCAGCAGTGGGAGTGCCGCTGCTCTTGACGAACACGACCCTGGCGTGGCTGGAGAAGAAGGTATGTTGTGTGTACATGCACCTTTGTAGCTGTGTTGTGTGATTGTCTGTGATTATGTACCGAGCTGCATGCCGTGCTTTGGCCCCGTTGACCTCATTTCTGTCTATTGCTGTCCCATGTCTACCCCTCCCTTATGCAAGCCAATACTGTATATAAGTGAAGCCCCCCTCCTTCACCTTGACTCTTAATGCTTTCCTTTTCTTCATTATCATCAAACTCAATCCTCACCTTCAACTACTCCGTACTATCATATACAATCGACATTCTCGACTTCCACCGCAACCACAACCAACCTAACCGACTTTTCAGAACTTTTTCGGAACCGCAGACACCATGTCCATCAAGAACGTTGCCGTTGCAGGAGTGAGTCCTCTTCATCCCGTCAATCATCATTGACCACCCACTAACAGTCTAGGGCACGGGCACCCTCGGCGCCCCGATTGTCAATGAGCTCGTCAAGAGCGGCTTCACCGTCACCCTCCTCACCCGTGAGGGCAGCACTTCGACCCCGCCCCAAGGCGTCGCCGCCGTCAAGCCCGTTGACTACAAGTCGGTCGAGTCGCTGAGCAAGGCTATCCAGGGCCAGGACGCCATTGTTTCCGTGTTGGGGTCCTTTGTGATCGGCGAGCAGCTGCCTTTGGCAGAGGCCGCCACGGCACCCGACAGCACCGTCCGCCGGTTCATCCCCTCCGAGTTTGGCATCAACACCCGCCAGACACCGGGTACACCCATTGGCGCCATCCTAGACGCCAAGACGAAGCTGGTGGACTTGTTGGACGAGAAGAGCAAGGCCAAGCCTTCCCTCACATGGACGGGCATCAGCAACGGTCATTTCTTCGACTGGGGCCTGGAGCACAACCTGTTTGGCGTTGACCTGACCAAGAAGACGGCCACCATCTATGACTCGGGCAACGAGCGGTTCCAGGCATCGAACCTGCCGTTTGTGGCCAAAGCGGTCGCGGCTGTCCTGAAGCAGGCCGGGACTGAGGGTGACAAGACGGCCAACAAGTACTTGCAGATTGCCTCCTTTACGCCCACACAAAACGAGCTCGTCGCGGCGGCACAAGAGCTTTCGGGTGGCGGCGCTGAAGGGTGGACGGTCACCAGCATCAAGTCGGCCGAGGTGCAAAAGGCGGGTGCGGAGAAGCTGGCCAAGGGCGACTTCTCGGCGTTTGTGGACTTGCTGAGTGTGTGGCAGTTTGCCGACGGCGCGGGCCATGCGCCGGACCTAAAGAGCCCCGAGTTTGGCAACACCGTGTTGGGTCTGGAGGCGGAAGATTTCAAGGCGTCGGTGGCGGCCAACATTAAGAAGTAGAAAAACGAGCCGAAGGCGGGTCTCGAGCTGGCTGTTGTCGCTCTGTCGTCCATAGTCATCTCATAGAATGAACAAGTTGAAACCATGTCTCTTCATCATGTCTCTTCCACGTTTGTAGTTGTAGCCGTGCCGTAGTCTGCCATGTTTGTATGTAGTCGTTCTCGTTACTCTGCCTGCTCACCGCCCCAGCCTTGCAAGGGCACCACTGTCGGCTCGCCTGCATTGCGTACCACCACCCACACCACGTCGGCGCTCTCGGGTGAAGCAGGCGCTTCATTCCGTACTTGGTGCTCCGTCCAGGCGGGGATAAAGGCAAAGTCGCCCGCACTGATCGTGGCCGTGGCCGGCGGTTTGCGCGCCGACGACGACGACCCGTTGTCGTCAAACTCGTCCACCTCGTCAAAGTCTTCTGGGAGTGTGGCCAGCACGGCCGTGCCGGACACGGCGTACACAATGGCTTCCTGTTCGCCATTGTGGAACACGACGGTCGAGCACTGCGGCTTGACGGTCAAGACGGATGCACACAGCGAGCCGCTCTTTTGGACAATGGCGTCGCGCAGAGATACGCCGTTGTGCGGCAGCCGACGGGCGTGTTTGTTGGGCCGTGGGCGAGTTTTCTTCTCTTTCGGCTGTTGTGATGACTTATGTGAAGGCTGAACTGGTTGTGCTGCTGGCCGTAACGGAAGTAATGTCTCGTCAATGTCCCTCGTCTTTTGTTCATCGGCTCCACCGGCGGCGTCTTTTGGCTTGTCCTTTGTAGCTGACGGCTCACCCTCAACTATCCGTGGCGGCATGGTCTCGGGCTCTGCCTCGTCCTCTTCGTCTTCATGGTCGCCATCGAACCCTTCTTCGTCGTACTCTCCTTCATCCTCAAGGTCATCCTCTTCTGGGACAACAGCATCCCTCGGCGGCCCTTGCAGCTCCTCTGCTTTGGTAATGTGCACCGATCCGGGCATCAGCATTGGCAGGATTTCCTGCAGGATGGGCAGTAGAGCGGCCATAGCCAGCGGGCGTGTCTTGTTGTGTGTTGTTGAGTCGACGCTTGCTGTTGATCAGCACATGTGAATGATGATGAAATTGGCGGACGTTGTGTGGACGAACAGAAGGGGCGGCGTGAGCTGGCTGTCGATTTTTGGTGGGGCCAGCCAAAAGGGCGTTGGCGCAGCTCTACAAACGGACACAGAATTGCATCACGTCGTCACACGACACTACGAGAGTCTACAATACAAGAGCAGTAATTGCTGAGAATAGAATGGTTGAAATTAAATAGAATAAAAGAGTATAGAGACAAGAGAAGCTACATAATGAAGAAAAAACAACCAGAGAATACCAGAAAGCCAAACGCAAAATAAAAAGGCCATGCTCGCGCTTATTCCTTTTCTCAAACACAAGTGAAGTAAATATCGGGTGGGAAACAGTAAATAGGAAATCAAAAGAGACCAGAGACAATAAAAGAAAGCAAGACCTATTCACCCAGCGCCGTTGTTGTTTGTTGTAAAATTTTGTTCCCATCCCGCCCAAAAAAGAGACCATGCCGTCCGTTCCCAACCAGTCCAGAAATATTAACAAGAAGAAACAAGAAGAAACAAGAAGAAACAAAGAAGAAAAACAAAAGATGATCAGTCGCTTCGTGACCTTCCAACGACAATCGGCCGCTGTCGCGGCCTCACTTGTCGCGACCTTACATCCCCAGCGCCTTGGCCCGCCGCGCCAGAATGCGCACATTGTCCACCAGCCCCTCGACCAGCTCCGGGTAGGCATGGGCGTCGCCATTGCGTGCCCGCCTGCCCTGTTCGATGAGTACCCCTGCTGCCAGTTCAATCTCCAGTTCGTGCTCTTTCTCTTCGCGCTCCATCTTTTGGGGGCCCTGGATCTTGTACGTGACCTGGGTGAGGTCGATCTGGTAGTGCGAGTGTGTGTAACTCAGTCTGTCCTTTTCGCGGGCAGGCTGCTGCTCGCGCGCCATGGTGGCCGCCAGCTGCTCGAGCTCGTCGACAGTACCCTCCCAGTTCATTTCGAGGTTGACACTCAGTCGACAGTCCAAGGGCGAGTCGGGAAAAAAGATGTTGAGGTCGGCAATGCGGGCTTTCACAATCTTGGCGAGGACATCGCCACTCCGCTTGTCGTAGGTGACGCGCACTTTGACGGGGTAGCGGTGGGGCAGGAGGTTGCGCACACAGGCGGGCAGCCGTTCTTGGAGATTGATGGGCAGCTCAAAGAAGCGGTCAATCTCGCGGCGGTGTTTGTAGACGACGGGGACACGCGGCCGCAGGCGACCAGCATTCACAGGGTTGCGCGCGTCCGTTGCAACCACTAAACCATTCAAAAACTCATTGTAGGCTTTATGCTGGACCTCGGTCATGCTGCTCTTGAAGGTGACGCGGTTGGTGTCTTGGAGGATGCATTCGCTGGCCACCGGTATATCGATGCGCTGGTTGGTGTCTTTGGAGATCAACTGACCCAACTTGGCCTCAATCTCGAATTCGACACCCAGCCCCTGAATCTCAATCATGTTGGGGTTGCTGACGACATTGACAAATAGGAAATCGGCCACTTTCCTCGAAAGCTCCTCGTATGGCTTGTCGCCCGTAACGGACTCTTCCCAGGGGGCGAGGAGAGCGGCGCGGGCGTCGGCCGCAGAGGGTGCGGCGGCGGCGGCAGGTGCAGGAGCGTCAGGAGGTACACTACCACCAGCCGCTGCCGGTTGAGATGACCCCGCTTCGGGTGACCCTTGCCGCGAGGTATGTCTGCTATGCATTGCACTCGTCGTTGATCCACCGCCACCGCCTTCCTTCTTGTCACCGCCATTCGCATGACCTGGACCGTGACCTCCACGGTGACCCTCACCGGGCTTGAACACAATCAGGTTACCCTTTTTGAGATTGCCGCCGTCGTACTTGCGGGCCCACGAGGGCAGCTCGGTGTAGCGGGTGGGCTTCTTCTTTTGTTTCGGTGTGGCGTCGCGGGGAGCCGAGGGTGCTGAGGAAGGGGCGGCGGGTGTGGTGGGACGTTTTGACGGAGTAGTGGGCCGCTGTTGTTGTTGTTGTTGTTGCAGGTGGGAGGTACCATTAGTACCTTCAAACGGTGCCGGGCGGCGCACCTCTTTACGGTCAATCTCGTCCGGGTGCAGGTCGCGTTCGTCCATTTTGCGTTTGGAGGGGACGCCGCCAGGAGCGCTCTGGCTGTCGACGTCCATCGGAGCTGGAGCAGAGGCACTCGCCGACGACGTCGGCCGGGCCATGGACGAGGCGGCGGACCCGCTCGGCAGGCTGGGCACGCGCGTCTTGGGACTGACGCTGACACTCGGTGCGCGGTCGCTGCGGGAGGTGGAGCGGCGGTGAGACGGATCTGAGGGGAGGGGAGGGTGACCAGCGTGGGAAGGCATCGGTGGAGGAGGGACACGTTGTTGAAGGGGACTGGCAGGATGTGAGCGTTGTTGTTGTTGCTGCTGCTGCTGCTGCTGCTTCTGTTGTTGTTTCTGGTGCTCCTTTTGCTCCTTAAGCTGGCGCTTCTCCAGTTCCTTAGCCTCCTTTTGCTGCTGTTTTGCCATTTGCTTGTCGTTGGGGTGTTGCGGTAGTGGGTAGGGGCTGGGTGCGGGAGCAGCAGAAGAATTTCTTTGTTGTTGTTGAGGCTGTGCGGACAAAGGAGGACCCAGGGGTGTTGGTGGTTGAGGGGATTGTTGATGTGAGTGGGACTGCTGCGAGGACGGCCGCGTTGGGTCAAAGGGCGGCTGTTGGTGCTGCTGCTGTTGTTGATAGGGATGTGACGGATGCGGAGGCGGACCCTGGCGATGCTGGACCACGGGACTCACTTGGCCGTAAGGAGCGCCGCCATAAGGCTGTTGCTGTTGGCCTGGCTGAGGCGGTCCTGGTGGTCCTGGCGGCGGTGGACCATGCTGGCTGTGTGCCGACGTTGGTGTCGGTGTCGAGTGGGTCGAGTGTGAGCGCTGGTGCGGCGGGAAAGCCGACGATGCACCAGGGCCGATAGGCGGCGTCTGTGGTGGCGGCTGTTGTTGTTGTTGGTATCCGCCATAGCTGTCGCGTTGTTGCTGCTGCTGCTGCTGCTGCTGAGGAGGGTAGTTTTGCGGACCGCCCGGTGTATATTGCTGGTGGTGCTGCAGAGGACTCGAACCGGGCGGAGGTCCTTGGCTGCCTGGACCACTTGGCGGGAACGGGTAGCCACCGCTGGTACCGGCACTCACGGAGCTGCTGGGTGTGTGGCGGTAGGGCGAAGGTCCAGGTCCACCAGGTGAGCGTAGGTCGCTGCTGTTCAGGGGTTGGAGAGGAGGAGGGACAGGTCGCGGCGCGCCGTAGGGTGTCGGGGGCCCACCAGGTCCAGGTGTGCCGGCTGGTGAGCCAGGATACTGTCCAGGACCTCCGCCGGGCGTCTGCTGCTGCTGCTGCTGCCGATGTTGCTGCAGGCGCTGGTCGTAGTCGGCGAGAGAGTGGGCCCGCGGCGATGCGTGGACGGAGCCGTTGTAGTCGCGGAAGACGGGAGAGGGACCAGGCTGGACGGGTGTCGAGGGAGGTTGTTGGGGGTGTCCAGGATGTTGCTGCTGTTGTTGAGGATGTTGTTGCTGCTGCTGTTGCTGCTGTTGATTCCGTTGACTGTTGCTGCCGTCCTCATTCGAGTTCAGCAGCGACTTTAGGTTCATCATCTTGGGCGGTTTCTTTGGGGGTGACGACAGCGAAGGGCAGAAAACGCGCCTTCGTCTGTCTGATGTGTATAATTGTGATCAGTGATCAGATAGCTGGGCTGGTGTTGAACGACGGATGCCCTCTACGGGATGATGGCCGATGGGGCGAACGGCAGTTCGGTTTTGCTCATCCAGAGGCGCGTCGCTTCCAGTATCGTGTCGCGATCGTCGTCGAATAGGGGTAGTCGTCGTAATTATCGCAAAAAAAAAGTTTCGTCGCTCACTCGCTCGCACGCGTCGATGTTCGTGGTTGTGATGGTTCGCGATAGTTGGTGATCGAAAAACCGTTGGGGAAACGGCTGGAAAAAAAGGAGTGACAGAAAAAAGGGTGCCTGGCTAATCGAGGCGCGCGAGGGTTGCTGACATTGCGCGCAGTTGGGGTGGCGAGCGGGCGATCGATTCAGGGAGAAAGTCGTTGTCGCTGTTGCACTTCGAGGAATGTCGCGATGCAAAAGAAAAATGCGATGGTGTTTCGCTTCCGTTTCTTTCGGTATTGTGATCTCGTGATTTCTCGTGACTCGTCGGCCTTGCTCCCTCGCTCCCTTGCCAGTTGCCGCAGCTCGTCAAGAAGGTACACGCGCCGCTGCAATTGCGACTCTAGCGAAAGAGTTTATAAACTATCAAAGTGACTCGAATTGCTGCGCGTCACGATGTGTCGTCGAATGGGGTGGTGGTCGTGATCGTGGTGGATGGAATTGTGAAGCCCAAAAAGAGAAGGACAGCATGGCGATTATTATTTTTTGAGCTTATTTTTTTCGCTACTCTCTGCGATATCCTTTTTTTTTTGGCGTCGATTTTTTGCCCATACCAAATTTGCATACAAAAATTTGGTAGCATTTTGGTAGTATTTAGCAGCATGTTAGTAGCATTCTGGGAGGGAGCTGCGCCTGCTTGGAACTCCACTCTTCTCTGGTCGCTGTGCTTTGGGCGACTTCCGCGCTTGGCCAGAACCATCCGCAAGCAGACAGCAAGCAGACAGCAAGGAGAAACAGCGAAGAAAGAGGCTCCGTTCACAATGGCGTCTGACAATGGCAGTGGGAAATTGGAGCGTGTCGAATCTGGGCTAGCACGAACGCCAAACCCCATGTCAGCCGATAGTAGCATTGTTAGTCATCCCATACAAACCGCCATACAAATATTGACAGAGAAACGTAAAGCTACAGAATGACGCCCCAAAGAGCACAAGAAGGCTGTCGCAAAAAGCCTAGATTTCAGCATTGACAAACTTCAAGTTCTTAAAGGGATGTTGCAAAGTATACTGGAGGTTTTGTGAATTCGCAATCTACAAATAACAGCATCGCCATCACAATATGGTAGCCGTTGATCAAGTCGATACTCTTCGCCCAAGACCGAACACGTGATGCTCACCTAAGCGTGTTTGTAGCTTTGTCCTTCGTACCCAGCTCCCTGAGCATCTCCACTCTCGATGCTTGACGCGACAAGCTTCAAAAGAGACGCGACAAAAGCCAGTTCCAACACATCTCAACTGACGACAGCCTCGCAGTATTCTACAACGCACCCTCATGAAGCCAATCTACGTCCTCGTTTATTCTACGACGCCTGCCTGATGCACTCCATATTAACTTCCCCCATTGCATCTCTTCACGATGAGCCGTCTTGGCAGCAGCAAGCTCATATTGAGATCGCATGCGCACTCTACGCTCTCTTTGGTGCGTCACAGTATTCAGTCTTGTCTCGAGGAATGGAAATGAAGTGAGAGCTAGCAACTGTGCAGCTTCTCGTGATTGCATTCAACTATCTGTTGATACTGGCCGCCTTTTATGTCTGCCTGCTACGCATAGACTGTGGTTACCCCTTCTTCTCCTCTTCAACACTGTCCTCCAGCACGACATCCAGTTCCTTGTAGTATCGGTAGATGCCCTCACCGTACGGCAGGCGGCGGTCACTTTCGAGGTAGGCAGCAATGTTGGGCCGCGCGCGCACAGCGTCGACCAGCGCGAAAACCCGCTTGTGCCCACCGGCGTCCTTGAGCTGCTGCACAGCGCGCGGGAACTGGTAGGCGGTGCCGTCGAGGCACTGGAAGAGGACGAGGTCGGCATATGTGAGAGTGGCGCCGTAGAGCCAGTTGCCTGCCTTTCTCTCTTCCTGTGCGTGCAAAACTCTCTCAAAGTACGACAAGAACTTTGGCAGTCTCTCCTTGACGTAGAGCTTGCTCTTGCGGACCGACTCGGGCTTTTGGTCTTCGTAATACAGAGATGTGCAGATGGGGTGGTGGCAGTCGTGGACTTCGTTCGAAAAACCGTCGAGCGCTGTCAACGCCAACGCATTGATTCTGTACACTGCGTTTGCGTCATCGCCCGGCACGAGACCCAGCTTGGGACCCAGGTAGAGCAGAATGTTGGGCAGCTGGCTGATCAGCAGGTCGCCGTGCTCAAGGATGGGCGGTGCCAAAGGCGGTAAGTTGGGCACGATGCCCTCGGCCAAGTTGTCGGTCGAGATCTGGGCCAGCACCTGCGGGACGGCATCCTCCTGTTTGGCGCCATCGACATAGGGCACGCCGGCCTCTTCAAAGGCGAGGCGGACGTGCTCGCCACGGCCGGGCAGACCGGGCCAGTAGATGAGCTTGTAGGGAGCCTCGTCCGGGGTGGACGCCTTTTGGCGCTTGGCGGCAGGACCGTCGGTCATTTTGGCTGAGAGGAGGTGGTGGTGGGTGTGAAAGGGTGCGAGGGTTACTGGACAGGTAGAGAAAGAAGACGGGAATCGAAGACAGCTGTTTGTTGTGGCGTGATGGGCCAATGCAGATGTATGAAGAAGTGAGAAAGTGACTGCAGAACGCGAAGCAAAAGAGAAGGCTCGCATTGGGAGGGGGGCTATAACAGGTATTTAAATAGCTTTGCAGATGAGGGGATGTTGGCCAAGAGGAGGGGGGAAGCTGAAGCTATTTATGTGTCCATGTAAGGCAAGCTGTCGGTGTAAAGAAGAGTAAGAAAGTCTACAAAAGTACGGTCCAGTACTGTGAGGAATATTATAGCTCGGAGCTATACAGCTAAGTGAGCTAAGATTTGGACACGCAGCTACACTGTGTGATGAGAAAGCAAGTCCAATTTATGGAATTAATATGCCCCGCGGTCGCGGTCACTTCATGCAGGTATGTTCGCTTGGAGACTTGGAGACTTGCTCTATGACGCAGACGGCACTGGAGGCCGGTAGTAATACGGGCGACGCGGGCTGCGGAGTTTATTTGTGTGTGGCCGGCGGTTAGAGCTAAATGTGCTGTTATCGCCTGTATTTCCATTTCCGCCAGTGGTCCTTCGTGGTGACAGCACTCTCCCGGCGCTAACCAGATTACACCGTTCATTGGACAGTGGAGTCTGTTCACTCGGGTCATCTTTACTCAAGAAACCACAACATTGATGTTTGGAATCAAAGGAGCCAAGAGTGAACAATTGGATACTGACTATATCTGGTGTCTGCTAAGAGGATGTACTGTGGTCGCAGGAGACGGGTGTCGAGGTGGTACGGGTGGGTCTCACCGTCAGAACGTCAGATTCTTGTTCCTACGAAGGAATCTCACGATCTGTGATCGCATAGCTCGCGCCACGATTTGCATGAGCCACATTGAAGATCGCTGTATGTAAGTGCAAGTTGACAAAGTCGAATTTGTAGGATAGTTGGCCGTTTTAAGTACATTACTGAAATTACCGTTGGTGAACGTTGGCGGCAACCGTCAAGTACAGTACCAGGGGCATAATCTGTCGGTAATCATTCAACAATTAAGCATAACGCGAGTGAGATTTCCCTACAAGGCGTCGAAACTATTTTTCTGGTTAAAACAGCCGACGATGTTGGACATACAGAGTGTTATTCAGATCCCACCGACGGACACCGACGGACGCGGGCCCGTTCGGTGTGACTCGAGCTCCACGTGACCGGGCCGGTGCAATAACACCCATCTCACCAGCCATCCACATCTATGCGTATACAATCCATCACCACGACATATCGCAAAATAACGAAAATTCCGGATGCAATTTTTTGTTATTTCCTTTCTCGCCGTCATTTGCTGCCTAGACAAAGGGATCTATCGGGTTTACAAGTCCTCGGGCAATGCCAGCACCCCGATTCCATGGCACGTTGGCCTATATGAACGCAATGCTGGCGTCAGCAACCTGTCACGTAGGTCTACCAAGAACACAACCCTCAAGAGGCCACCACTGCCCGGAATTTTTTGAGATGGCGCCCATAGTTCGGGCAGAGCGAGCCGTGTAACACCTGTTTGGTAGATTTTTGCTTGTAAACCGGCAGAGATTGGTAAGGAGAAGAGACGAGTGTGCGAAGGGATACGATAGGACTATGGAAGAGGATAGGGGCAGGTAGAAGATGAAGCACAGAGGAAAAGTGGCTGCTACAGAAGACACCAAGCTTGATAAATTGTATATAAGGGTAAAGGAAAGTGTTTTACACAGAGCACAATATTTTGTCCATTCTGTTTTGTCTTCATTCTACCAACAGGTACACTATTATACCCAACTTGATTTCTCGCCACCTTCGTCTTTGCATCAACATATATATCTATATTAGCAAGCTCTCCATCCATTATCCATTTCATACATACTGTCCACCAAGAATCCCCCATCTCGACAACAAGAAACGTTCTTGCCGACAAATATCCTCCTTCAACATCTTCCAGATCTCATCTACCCACCACCGCCCGCAATGCCTCGCACAGCCATCCTCATTACTGGCGGCACCCAAAACCTCGGCTTCGAGGCCGCTCGTGCCATTGCCCTGGGAAAGTACCCGGGCAGCAAGGAAGACAAGAACGAGTACTTGTTGGTCTTGTTGGCCCGCTCCGACAAGCAGGGTGCCGCGGACGCCATCAATACACAGGCCCGCGCTGCCAACAAGCCCCATCGTGCTGTCTTCCGCAAGCTTGACCTTTCCGACCTGGCCAATGTCCGCCAGTTTGGCCGTGACTGGGCCGACGGTACAGCAGCGGGCAACACAACTGACTACCCGCCCATCCATGCCTTGCTGTTGAATGCCGGCCTCCAGTTCCCTGGTGCCCTCGAAACAATCCCCAGCTCTGGTCTCGAGGCCACCTTTGCCGTCTGCCATGTCGGACATGCCCTGATGTTCCACCTGTTGGCACCGTACCTGGACAAGTCCTCACCGCAGGGTGCTCGTGTGATTGTCACTTCCAGTGGCACCCACGATCCGGCCCAGAAATCAGGTCTTCCCGACGCAGTTTATACATCCGCGGAAGACTTGGCCCATCCGCCGCCCAACATGGTCAATGTCAAGGGCCGCCAGCGGTACTCGTCCAGCAAACTCGCCAATGTGCTGTGGACCTATGCTCTGGTCGACCACTTGGAGAAGACCGGCAAACTCGGCGCCAAGACGGGCGGCATCACGGCCAATGCCTTTGACCCAGGCCTGATGCCCGGTACGGGTTTGGCCCGCAAGGGTACGGGTGTTGAACGTTTCCTGTGGAACTCTGTGCTGCCGCGCATCATGCCCGTCTTGCGCGTCGCTGTCTCGCACAATGTGCATACCACCGAGACGTCGGGCCAGAACCTGGCTCGGTTGGCTGTCGGTCCTGGTGGCAGTGGCGACCCCGACAAGGTCGATGGTCTTGTCGAGGGTGTCAGCGGAAAGTACTATGAGATCCGCCGTCCCATCAAGACGAGTGTCGACAGTTACGACAAGGCTAAGCAAGAAGACCTGTGGGACTGGACCATTCGGTACTTGAGCAAGGGCAACGCCGCCGAGGAGGCTCGCTTCCGTGAGTTTCGGTAGTCGAAGTGTGCTGTAGATTGATGGTGCGGCCCGCTTTTGACCTTCATTTTATTTTGTTTTGCTTTATCTCATCCTGTTCTTCATATTCCATTATCCCGTTCTAAATTAGATAGTCTTATACCTTGTACAAAATTGTTTATATATATTTTATTCCAGTTTATTTTCCCCAGATCGCATCCCAAGTTTTAGAAACTTTTTTTTGTGAACTCCTTTTCATTTTTAATTGCAGAAATTAAGCTGAATGACCTTTTTTTCTAAAACAAAAGTGTATAAAAGTAAAATTGTTCTGAAAAAGCAAAAGAAAATCGTAACATGTATTTGTCCCTGTTGAATACAGGATGAAAAACAATATTATTACTATTCATCAACGTCTGATAGAAGATCAATCTGTCGATATTTGCCAAGATGGACGATCTTTGTCGGTGTGAAGCTTTGTCGGTGTGAAGAAAAACGAAAAGAAAAAGAAAGTAAACAATAGAGATAAGGGACATCTCACTTGCGTCCCCTTACACCTGTTTTGCGCAAGCTCTGTGCCCGCTTGGCATTCCTTGTCGTTACCCATTGATCGCCAGCTCGGTTTATTTGTTTTTGCACTCCTTTCACATGTGAATCGACATTTTTGGAGGTTGTTCCAGACTGTATTTTGTCCTCTAATATATGCTCATTAGATCTAGGCTTTGCGTGCCATCTATCGTACATGCTGTATTATTCTTGCTTCTCTTTTTACTTCTTGGTTCACACACTGTGCCGTCTTAGCGCAATGGAGGTCCAAACGGATCATCCACCTTGCGTCGTTTCGCCTCATGATTGTCGGGCGTATTTGTTCCTGTGCCCGCATTGCTGCCAATCAGGCCCAGACTCTTGCCAAAGACGGCCGCATCGTCGTTCATGCCGCCCGCCACTTTTGTCGACGTCTTGGCATACGACTTGACGGCGCCCTCCTTTTTCGCTTGCTGCAGGGCCACCAAGTTGAACCGGTCCGGATCGCGGCACAGCTTGAGTTTCTTCAGCAACGGCTTGATGATGTTGTTGGACTCAGGCTGGCCCCAGTACTCGGTAAAGCGTTCGGGGGGTTCTGTCGCGAGTAACTCGCTGCACTTTTTAATGGTGTCCAGCACGCGGTCCTTGATCTCGCTACCATTGACGCGTTCCCACTCGGCCGCCTCATTCTTCTTCTTTTTGGAAGCATTGCCGCCGCCCGGCAGGATGGGCGTGGGCACATCGGCTGCGGCTGCGCCCATGTTCGCAGGACGGTGGAACGTCTCGCCCAGCAGCAGTCGCTCGACGAGTGGCCGGTCGGCGAGCCAGAGCGCGGCAAACATGATTTGCGAGGGCGAGTAGTGGAAGTAGGCGTCGGTCACGAGGGGGCTAAACTTGAGAATTTCACGGGCGCGGCGGTGGGCATCCGACACACGGCTGTCATCAATGTCGTCCTTGCCGGCGGCAGCGTCCACATCCACCAACCTCCGTAGCTCCATGATGGCACCCTCGAGCGCCCGGAAGGGATGCTTCACCTCAAAGGCGAACCGGATGCCCTGGCACAGCAAGAACTCGCCTGCCAGAATGTCGGCGGCCGTCGTGTTGGGAAACTTTTCGGCAAATCCGTCGAGTTTGTGGTAGTAGCCCTCGGACTTGGCGCCAAAGAAGAGAGCCGTCTTGAACAGTTGGGCGGGCGGGTAGGTCATGATGCTGTGTGTGACGTAGAACCGCCGAAAAAAGACGGCGGCGGTGGCCTGCACATCGGTGGGCTGCTCGGTGAACTTGGCGGCCCTCAGAAGCTCGACCGTATAGAAATCGAGTAGCATCTTTTCCTCGGTAGGGGTAAGGTAGACGACCCCGGACGACGAGGGTGTGCCTTTATTGTCGTCGTCGCCATTGCTACTGGTCTCGCGTCGACGCTCTTCGATGCTGTCGTGGGCCAGCTGGTTTGTCTGTTCGCGCAACGTCTCGAGCTGCGGCGGGGAGAAGGACCAGAGTCGAAACTGCGACGAGTCGCGGTAGACGGCGTCTTCAGAGGCCATTGTGAGGAGTTGTGGGGAGAGGGGTTGTTGTGAAGGAGAGGAGGAGGAGGGAGAGGAGAGGAGTCGAGCTCGAAAAGGAATCAAGGGGTTGTCGTGATGCGCCACAGGCGCGAGGCCATGCCGTTTCTGTCAGGGACGTGGCAAGTGAAGAAAGTGTGAGCTAGAACGTGTTCGCCGTTATCGTAGTTGTCGTGATGATCGTTGATATCGTGATCGTGTCGTTGTTATGGATTGTGAACGTGCACAGTGTGGGAAGCTTGAGGTTCGTGATG
Source organism: Ophiostoma sp. CBS 140.51 (assembly GCA_029298735.1). Taxonomy (NCBI): domain Eukaryota; kingdom Fungi; phylum Ascomycota; class Sordariomycetes; order Ophiostomatales; family Ophiostomataceae; genus Ophiostoma; species Ophiostoma sp. CBS 140.51. Next base: position 76,225 of record JANSLP010000041.1, read on the forward strand.
ACAGAGCTTGCCCTTTCCTAAAGCGTCCAGTTTAGAATACGACGCTGGACAATGGAAAGATAGAAAAGCTGCCGTCCCGGTTGTTGGTCGCTCATTGGTCCAAGCTCCAAGAGTGCTGTAATATCTATTCGTTGGCGGTTTGGGAGGGGAAAGGCGCCAGGTGACTCCACTGCCCTGCGTACACGTTCGGGCGTCCAGGCCTCGCCCACCGACACGGCCTGAGCGATAGTGGGAGCTCACTCTGTTCTGGCGCCAAGTCGCCGCGGAACGCGGGGAGCTCCTTCCCACTTTCCACCTGTTCCACTCACCCAAAAATGGCAATCTGGACTGCTCATCTGGGAAGGAGCAACCTGTCTCTCAATGCCCATCGTCTGTCAACCCCCCACACCGCCCCAGCGCTAAAGCCGGCTACAGCGTCACCTCTTTCCTTCCTTTCTGACGCTGGCCCGGGAGAGCTTCAACCGTTTTGGACAGACGTTGAAAATGGCGTCTCGAAGATTTCTGTTACTTGATTCCACCAGTCAGCTCATAGCTCTGGCCACTCGTCTCGGTCGCCTCCGAGTCCGTCATCGCGGCTGGACAGGGCCGAGGAGGACCCTCTTTTTGAGGATGGGGACCCTTTGCTGGATCCCCATCTTGTGAGAATACCGCGCATCATGGCGCTGTTTTGACTGTTGTATTAGCCAAGATGATGCACTGCACAGGATGGGGTTGGCGGCCCCCTCATCATGCCAAATGAGATCTTTCCCATCTTGTCCTCCCACACAAAGACTCTTTTGGAAAGGCCGAACGGTCCGTGTAATTGGGCAGGTGTTTCGCTAAATCCTCGCTGAATTCAGCAGTCGTTAATGAGCTGTTTATGATTTTGTACGGTCTTTCACAGTCTTTGTATGAAGGCGACACAATATACAAGAGATTGTCCTGATTTTCCTCGTCTAACTCTTTCTTCATGATCGACTTCTTGGCCTTTTCCAGCTCTCCTTGGAACATCATTCTTTGCTTTTTGTAGGCAACAAAACAAATACAAGATCTTGGTATCTTACCTCTCCATATCATTTCCTTTTTGGTCTGAATCGAGTATATTCGCGCCTGCCTCGCCTTTGCCTTCCACCTTGTTTTAGTCGGCCGCCATCCCGCATCGCACCTTCCCTTTGGTGTTTCTTGGTCTCCTCCCCTTTAACCCCCTTCTCCTCTCTCTCGCCACCTAAACAACCCGTCTTACTTTTGGACCTTTAGACTCTTAGACCTTCTTTTTGACCTCACCACTACTTTTGGGCTTTTGACTCACACCACATTCACTCTTACACTCATTTTCTGAACGCTCAACTCACCTCACTCACTCACCCTACGACACATATCACACCACACGCTCACCCTACACATGGCAACACTGTATGCGGACAGCAACGATGGTGCAGACAGTTTGAGCAATACGAATGTCAACATATCCGATGCGGCGCCCATTTATGAGCCTGTTTATGCGCCTGAAGAGCAGGCCCTCGTCGAGCACTACGAGTTTGTCCACAGCACAAGCACGCTCCTCCAGCTCCTGATCAACTCGCTAGTCCTCGCGCACACGGCGCCGTACTTGTCGGTGCATGACGTCTTGCGGCTGGCCGCTACCAGCAAGGATTTCCGGGGACTGATTTATGGCACACCCTCCGTCTTCCGCTACCTGGACCTGTCGCGCCTGCAGTCGGCCATTCGTATTGGAGACGATTTTGGCGCTCCCATTGACCGCGGCGGCCAGACTTGGCGCAACGAGCAGATTGACGAGAATCTAACCGAGGATGAGTTTTACTCGGGGCCGTTGAGGGGGGCCTTCAGGGCACTCACAAGACCCGGCGTTCATACTGGGCTGTCTACGTTTGCCGGAACTCCAAGAGGCACATGGCTGGCCGGCGTGCACACGTTGATTTTGAACAACGTCTCTGTCACGGCTGAGCTGGTGCACGAGATTCTGAGGAGCCCCGACTACAATGTGCGCATCCTGTCGCTGCGCAATGCCAAGCACTGCAACGAAGTACAGCTGCGGCACATTCTCAGAACGGCCTGTCGTGCGAGCCGGCCCGATGGCACGCCCAAGCTGCGCGGACTCTACATTTTCGGCGGTGGCCGCCAGGGCGAGACGGGCTGGGACAATGCCTTGGGCGGCTATGGCGGTTCACAGCGAGTCATGTACGGTGAGAACGTCAAGGGCGATGACCTGTGGTATCACTCCCGCGGACGAGTGCTCCCACGCTCGATGGCCTCGGTCGAGTGGGCGGGCACACTGATGGACTGCCGCGGCGTCATTGCCTTTGACGGCGTGTTGTGCACGAGTCCACGACATACCAACTCGCCGGCCTTTGGCAAAGTTAGTGGACTCCAAAGCCATGCGCATGCCCGGCAGCACACGACGTTTGCGATGGCGAGCTTTGCGCTGGACGGGTGTGCCGGGTGCGGCAGCGCGCCCGACGGGTGGACGACGTGGGGAGACCCGTCGCTGAATCAACACGCTCAAAGATACGACGAGGGCGACCCCTACTTGTCGCGCTTCCCTCTGCTGTGGCCGCCGCCGTTGCTGTCGAGCAACGTCCGCGTCGCCATGTGCCCCGAGGGCGAGAGCCCGAATCCGGGCAGATTTGGTAGCCATGCCCACGCCCACAGCCATACTCACTCTGACAGCACCACCCCCTCTCAGTTCATCGCCCGCTGCGAATTGTGTGTGCACGGCCGGCTGTGTGCACTGTGTCACCGCTGGTGGTGCGAGTCGTGCATTCCCGACGGCCAAAACGGCGTGCCCTGGACGGATGTGCCCAGCACGGCCACCAACGCTTCTTCCTCCTCGACAACTTCTCATTCTCACAAGGTACGAACCAAAGACGGCAAGTGTCGAAACTGTCGGCAGTAAAGTGGAGGGTGGACAACCGTTAGTCTCGCTCGATTCTCAGGATAGTGTCGTATCGGTGGATGTCATTCTCGGCGTGGCCGTATCGGATATCGAGGTTATGTTTTCTTTCGTCGTCTTTTTCTTCTTGGTATTGTCGCCTAGGAATATGTGTCGGGCGTAGGCAACGACTGCGCCTGACAGTATGTGTGTTATCCCATTTTCTGACAGATGGTATCTTCTCTTCTTCCCCCAATCCAGACTCTCATCGACTACAGCTGCCGCGAATGCGGGCCAAGTGTAAGCCTCTGTGTGCCTGTCACCATCCACTGTTGTTCTAGGCTCACCACATTCTCTCGTCTTTCAGTGCCACGACTGCCTGTCCAGGACGCAGCGCCAGTGCAAGCGATGCCGCCAGAGCTACTGCATGATGCACAACACCGGCTCGAGCCCGACCCATGTGAGTTTGAAGTGTTCCTGTGTTTTGGGAGGAGCCCATCGACTAGGCAGCGGCGTCGCAGTTGATTGTGGCGTTTTGTCATTGTCTGTGTGTTGTTGCTAACTCGTCTCGTTCTCAGTGTGATTGTTCGTCTTCTCATCTTGTTGTCGACTTTTCGTTCTCTCGATTTTCGGTCAAAACTAACAGCAGAAATAGGGTGTACTCCCCCTTCGTACCGTTACGTCCAGGTGAGTTTATATATGTTTCGTTCTTCTCTCTTCTCCTGCGGTTTTGTTTCCCCATTTCCCATTTTCGTTGCATTCTCGTCTCTTGTTCTTGGCCGTGTTCCCCCGGTTTTCTCCTTGCGTGCAGGCGACTCGAGAATGAGAGGCAGACAAAGTGCAGCCTAGAGGCCCCAAGAGGCCCTCAATGACAGCCCCTGTCGCGCTCCCTCACGCCCTAACCGAGGTTACGGACGCTAACGATCTCGGGCGACCCCGCCTGATTTTGTGAAATAGAACCCACGCCTTGTCGTCAAGAGCCACTACTGAACGACGACTTGACGACGAAGAACCGACGAGATCAAGCTCAAAGCTCTCTAACCACACCCCTCCTCTCTTAACGACGTGAATGACTTTTTCCTTTTTAGCAGCGTTTTTATATTTATGCGTTGATTCTTACCACAATTTTCGCGTTCTTTTGAAGCGAGACCATCTTCTATTTGTTTATACCGCATTTTATCGCGACTTGCAGCGGTCTTTCTACTTTTGGGATTATTTATTTTTGGGATATCTTTGATTTTTCAGTTTTATTTCTCTTCTCTCTCGGCGTTCTGTTTAATATTATTCCCCTCTTCCGTAAGCCAGCTCTCAAATCATATCCTTCAGACCTGAACTACATGGACAAATAGATGATTGCATATTTGTCTGCCCATCTCTCTTGAATCTGTATGTTTCGGTGACCTGCATCCTGAGACGAAAATAAGCCGGCGCTATGTGGTGTCACTCTTGCTGTAGCTGCAGATGCAGATAGCTTATATATGCAGCTCGTAGTGCCGCTAGATAGAGCTTCATGCATGACATCTTGTAGCTTGTCCGGGATAGGCAGTTGCTCTCCTGGCGTCCCCTGTTGCTGGAATGAGAGCGGACGGCTGACACTGGTGTGCCGAAGCGTTGGGGTCGCAGTGAGTAAATGGTGGCTCGCCATATTCCGCATGGAGTTGAATATATCTTTGTGTGTTTCTTCATGATAATACGCCTCTCCATTCAATCAATCCCGCCCATGCCGGCGGCAAACTTGCGCGCCACCCACCCAGCGCCGTGCTCCTCGTACTCTTGTTTGGTCACGCACACCCGGTTGACCGTCGCCTGGTTTTTGGGCAGAGACGCAAACCGCGCCGCGCCGCGCCATGTACAGGTTGGAGGGTCGGCCGGGCGTGTCACGCGTACCACCAAATCGTCCGGCATGCGCGTCTGGATTTCTTGCTGGAGGCGCTGCACAAACCCAGGCAAGTCGGCACAGCCGCCGACGACGACCACGTTGGCTAGCAAGGCGGGCCACAGCCCGACGGGCAAGGCGTGGACCGACTGCACCACAAGATCGGGCAGCCCTGGTTGCTGGAGGCCAATGTCCGTGGGGTTGAACAGCAGTTCAGGCACAGCGAATCGTTCGTTGCGGAGGACAAGCACATCCTCGGTGACGGTCGACGCAGCGGCCAGATCGTTGGCCTTCTTTTGGCGCGCCGCCACCGCGGCGGCGTCATAGTCTCGGACAATGCCTTCCGACCGTGCATGGTAGTCTGGCAACACATACTCTTTGGCGATGCCGTCACTCCCTGATCGAAAAACGTCGAGCCTCCTACGCTTGGCCGTGGCGACACCCTCTTCGCCCAGCTGCACGCGCGGCCCCTTCCACGTCTTTTCTAGATCGGCGGCAAAGTCAAGCGCGACATAGCACGCCTTCTCCTTCATCTCGTTGACAATGTACGTGTCGTGGCGCATGTCGTAGTGGCGGACGGAAAGCAGTTTTGTCAGGTAGTTTGTCAACAGTTTGCCGCCCACATCGAGCCGGCGGACGGCGCGGTGGACGGGGCGACCGTGGAGGACAGGAGTAACGGTCGTAAAGGAGTAGCCGGTGTCGATGACGAGGCGGATCTCGGCGGCGCCAAAAGAGGTGGTGGTGGGTGTCGAAGGCGCGGCTGGGACCTCCGTCTTTGTGTCGGTCGTCGTCGCGGCTGCATCAGTGGGTGCAGGCTCTTCTGTCGTCACCGCTGCTACAGCCGACTCGCCTGCTGACGCAGGCTCGTTCGGCCCCAAATCCAGATATGCATTAAACTGCGCCGCGGGCCCCCGGTAGTAGCTCGCAAACCGAAACTCTTCAAACACCATCTGGTCGCAGTTGGCTTGGAGATGGGGGAGTGCATTCGGTTGTTCCGTCAGCACGAGACGCGTCTCGGAGGGATCACACTGTAATCTCCCCCCACCCGCCTCGGCCTCCTCGCCAAACTCGTGCGCCCAAATGGCCCGCTGTGCCTCCCAGTTGACAATGTAGCCCTTCTCGACGGGCCGGCGAAACGATGCTTCACCGAAATCGCGGCAGTTGGTCGTCAGTTCGGAACCAATGTAGGTGCGGCGTGCTCGGTCGCGGGCGATACAGTTGGGAATAATGTCAGGCGCATCTTCGATCGCAAATCCCGCCTTGATGGTGTAGGCGCCGTTGTCGACGACAAGGGTGCGCGCGGGCGGCGGCGGTGCCGCGGGCTTTCCCTTGCGGCCGCCGGCCATTGTGACGGTATGGTGATGGGACTGGTCAAATATTCGTGTTAGGATGTCGTCGGTTACCGCTGAGCCATGATGTAGAGGCGGCTGTTGGTGATGAGTTGAGCTACGAAAAGTACGACGTGAGAGAAGGAAGCTCGATGTCAAATGCTAAAGCTCGAAATGTGGATGCGAGACGCGGCAGTATTTCCCAACGCGACGCCACTACAAATTTAGGCGGTGAGAGCACTAACATCAGCCAGCTCCAACACGACAACATCACAACCCTCATTTGTTTTTCAATTAGTATTGGATAAAGATACCAAATATCTGTATATTTTAATGAATGAGAATGTTTTATTTGTTTGTTTTTGTACCTCCACAAAATGCATCACGGTGCATGACCCCGTCTATCTCCTTCGCAACCCCATCGGCTTGACCAGCATGTACATCCATCCTCGTTAGTCTCTTCTTCCACCTTTTCACACTCCTTTTTCTCTTGTAAATCGCCACATGTTTCTATGCATTCTTCGCCACAGTCGCGTTAAAGTTAGCATTCACGGCCGTCGGGAAATCGTGGATCCAGTGGCCAATCAGGTCGTGGATGCTGAAAGACGAGGCATTGTTACTCGGCGTCGTGACGGGCGCCGCAGCGTACGCAAACGCCATGGTGCCCTGGGCCGTCGGGTCAATGGCCGTAATGCCCGTGTCCGTGTCGCCCCAGAGCGTGCAGCCGACGCAGGTCGCCGTGACCTGGTAGTGGGTGGCGTTGACGTGGGTGCCAGTCTTCAAGACGGTGTAAACGGCGCCGTCGTACGCGGGGGGGACGTAGTAGCCGCTGCACTCTGTCAGTACTGGTACAATGTGGGGAGACAACAACCTCGTTGCTACGCGGGGACTTACTATGCCATCCGCGACGACAGGACAACATCCTTGCCATTGACCCAGACAATGGTCAGCGGGTTGTACGTCATCGAGCCGCCCCAGGCGAGGCCGGCCCAGCCGACGGCAATGGGCACAGCAATCTGGACGACGGCCTCGTAATTGTCGTTGGCCTTGGCCGTCGCAGGAATGGCCACCCGGAAGGCGATGCCTTTCTCGTTGACATACTGCGAAAAGGTGAAGCCGGTCTCCGGGTCGACGTACTTGGACGAGTCGACCTGGCCGAGGGCGGCGCCGGCCAGCGAGGCGACGGCACCCAGTACTCCAAGGAAGCCGCGCATTGTGCTGTGTGGAGGGCGTGGTCGAATTAATAAACGAGCGAGCAAGGAGAGATCGAGGAATCGAGCCGGAGAACGAACGTAAATATCGACAACACAAGGTAGCGTCACCTCAGGTACAAGAACAGAAAGAAAGAGAAAAGCAAGCGAGAGAACACAGTCAATGGGCGGCGAGGGACTTCAAATATGGTAGAACACGTTTGTTTTGCCATGTTTCTTCCCTATGCTTCCGCAATCTATCTCGCCCAGATTGGAATAAAGTATGAACGGGTATGAACACCTGTAGATTGGAAAAGGAGGGCATGGCATTGGTTCCCTCTGATATCATTTGGAGATGGCGTTCCGGTTCCTGGGGCGTGTATCTTGTCAATGCAGGGGAAGCGGAGGAGAATTTTCCAATGGACCAAAATCTAGTTCGTCAGTATGGGGTATGTGTGCAGCGGGACAAATTATGTATGTAGAGAACAAAATAAATAAAAGAGAATAATAACAGGGAAAGACGCGATCCCGTGTTAATATGGCTGAAGCAATAAAGGCAAACCAAGGGTGTCCATTGGGGATGGAGAGCAAGATTGGCATCGGCAGCATCGTGCTCACAGTGACAAAAAAAACTTGGACTCAAAAATATTGCTCATGTACCAACCACTTGACTGATTCGATGAGATGGCTGATATAATGGTGGTCAATTGCGGATGCAGTGTCGTGAAAATGATCATAGACTTCTGAGGATCGTCGAAGGTGGATGAAACATGTTCGTAAATCTGTGATGCGGGGACCAGATCTTCTCCATCCGCTGGAAATCCCTTCAACTGTCCACTGGGACCAATATCAAGTATGACATATAGCTGCCGTCTGAATGGAGAGAGGCTCAGTTTTCACTTCAATTCTGCCGTTCCGCTTTGTGGGTGTTGTCCATGTTGGGCCGGCAGTGATGCTTGGCGGGAATGTGCACAAAAAAGCAGATAGGGATGTCTGGCTCAGTATCCCGAAAATAAAGGTGCACTTGAGTTGATCACCGTCATCCATTTCGGGAAACAATTGGCATTTGTTCCGAGCGGGACACGGCAGCGTTTCTCCAGCATGGACGTTCAAAGAGAGCTGGGAGGTTTTTTCCGCTGGAACGGAGAGCTGCCGTCAGACATCAGGCTGAATTGGAAACCCACGGCCTCTTTACTTAAGAGCCGTCTTGTGAGCGAGGTAAGCGAAAGTAGGTTGTCGTTCTGGAAGATGTCAAGGAAACAGAAGAATCTGAAAAGACAGTCATATTCCCATATAATGTAACGTGGGAGTAGAAAAGGCCCGAGAAGGACGATATCGTGAATTGGAAGTTACCAACATTCGAGAAACGTGGTGGTTTGACAAGTCGGGAGGAAACGAAGATTGGAAATCGAAGATCAAAGATCAACAAGATCAAGAGAATGACGAAAATGAAAAAACGCGTGTGAAAAAGGAGAAGACGAAGAGGAAGAATGAAAAGGAGAAAGGGGGATCTCCGCGGAATAAATTGTACAGATTAGGTACTATAGGAGGCAGGAGCAAACAAAACAGGAAGCAACGATGCCTGGTCTTCGACGTCTTTAACCCAAACTTGGAAGTCGTGAACAGTTTTACGCTTGCGACTTCCTTTCTCAGAGATCTCGGGGCTGTTACACGAGGAAACTGCGAGTCTATTGCGTAGTTTGTACGAATTCATTGACAAGGAAAGAACTATTAAAGGAAACCACGATCGGGGCCGCGGGAAAGGCTGAGGAATTGCGCCATTCGGGCCAAATGTAACGCTAAAGGAAAAAGTTTAACAGTTTGGTGGGTGCTGTCGCAAAGTTGAAAGGGGCAAGTCGCGCAAACGGGACAAAAAGGAAGGAGCTAAGGACTCCGAGGCTCGTTGATACGGAAAGCGCCGTCGGCGATTCTAGATCTCGGGTTGTAGCCTTCATCTCGGTGGTGTCCTACATCTCAAACTATTTTCATTCTCATTTCACTTTCATTCTCATACACATAACAGGTTCATAGCTTTCACAGCTACAATTCACACTCACCCCCACGCGAAGGAGCTGTCAGGACCCTGTCGATCAATGAAAGCCAGAAAGCCACCAACAGTCTCACCCCCCATTCAGCGCCTCCAAAGTCCGTCTTCTGTCCGTTGCTCGCCTTCTCCCACCCAGCATGGCCCTCGACGAGCCTCCCCGGCCGCCCCACCTGGCGCCCCTGCGACAGGTCCTGCCGCCGCTCCTCCTCGGCACCGCCACCTTCAACACCCAGTATGTCGACGACCCAACCGTCATGCCGTACCGCGGCATTGTGCGACGGGCGCTCGTCGACCTGGGCATCAATGCCTTTGACACGTCGCCCTACTACGGTCCGTCCGAGTCGTTGCTGGGCGAGGCATTGGAGGCGACTGGCGTCGAGCGCAGCCGGTTTTTTCTCGAGACAAAGGCTGGCCGGGTGCACGGCACGGGGTTTGACTACAGCGCGCCCGCCATCCAAGCATCCGTGAGACGGTCACTCCAGCGGCTGCGCACACCCTATGTGGACCTCGTGTTTGCGCACGATGCCGAGTTTGTGTCTGAGGGTGAAGTGTTGACGGCAGTGCGCGCCCTCCGCGCCCTTCGTGCCGACGGCATTTTGCGCTATGTGGGTATCTCCGGTTTTCCGGTAGATGTGCTCGCTTCCCTGTCGGAGTTGATCCTACGCGAGACGGGCGAGCCCGTCGACGCCGTCCTGAGCTATGGCCACTGCACTGTCCAAAACACCCGTCTGCTGGGCAACCCCGTGGCACGGATGCACAAGGCGGGTGTTTCGGTCGTCTTGAATGCCAGCCTCCTCAACATGGGCTTGTTGACAACCCGCGGTGTCAACAACGGTCCCCAGGCCAAGTGGCACCCGTCGCCTCCCGCGCTGCGGGACGTCTGCGCGGTGGCTGCCCAGGTGTGCAAGGACGAGCCCGAGCCGGCCTCGCTGGGCATGAAGGGCATCGAGCAGGTGGCGCTGCGGTACGCCATGGACGTGTGGGCGAGGGAGGGCGCACGGTCGCAGGTGGACACGGTGTCAGCCGGCGGCTCCCTTGGAATTGGTGCCTCCGTGCTGGGCGTGACGACCGAGGCCGAACTGGACGAGACAGCACTAGAGTGGTGGAGCGTGCTGGACGGGCTGGGCTTGCCGCATTTCGCGCTGGGGGGGCTGCAAAGTCGTGCCGGGGTGGGGAGTGCACCGGACGCAGCGTCACGGCAAAAAAATGGTCTGGAACGGACGGAGGCGGTCAAGAAGTTTGTCGAAGAAAAACTGGTTCCCGTGTTTGGCCAGCTCAAAGATTTTTCGTGGGCGAGTCCCGAGGAAGGCTGGGTGAATGAGCTGAACCCCGAGGTGGCGGCCAAGGCGCGATCATGACAGTCATGACAGTAGGACAGTGGAGTGGTGGTCGTATTTGTTTCATTTTCATAACCGTATCAGCATAGCATATTATAGACCGTTAAGTTTTCTTTGCAGTTGTAATTATTCGTTTTGTTTTACTTACCTTTCTATCTAATTCAAGGTTAAGTGAATTCGACATTTTTTAGTTTTCATTTTTCATGTAATTTATGAAGTTACACAAAGTGAGAACAGTTCTAGTTTTTACAAATTCTGATTTCATTTCACTTGTCAGATAAACATGATCTTACACTCATCAGTTCTGTTTAGTATGCTGCTGTTGAAAATATTGATGCTTTGTAGTGAATGAAATGATTGAACTCCATGAATGAGACTACAGACTGTAATGAGAAAGATGAATGGAAAAAAATACATTGTAAAAAGTAAAAAGTAAAAATAAACGCCGGCCCAAAAGAATAGCGCCATTCCCGATAAAAAATCTTTAACAATTCTGTAGAGCAGTGTAGCGACAGTAAAGCAACTCAAAAAGATAAGGCCGTGCATTCATCCCTTCCATGCCGTCCCAGAACGAGAAAGTACAAAGAAAAAAGGTAGAAAACAACACTCTCCCCGACGCTTAAAACTGTAACCCCGGATAGAATGAAGACAAAAGAAAAGAAAAGGTAAAGATAATACAAAAGAAATGAAGGTAGATTGTAGAGTCGCTGTCGCCTACTCAAAATCGTCGGTAGGAGCGGGCGTGCCGGGGGTAATCATAACTTCCGGTGTCTGCTTAAAGTCGGTCTTTGTGGCCAAGGGGACGGGCTGTTTGAGTGACGAGCTGTCTGCGGCAATCGTCTCCGTCGTCTCGGCATCACCATGCTCGGCATCACCATGCTCGGCATGTTCGACATGGCCATTGATAGATTCACTGTCCTTTGGGGGCGACGAGCTCGTGGCAATCTCTTGTTGCTCTTGCTCTTCACGGTTGATGACAGATAGACGGCGGCCGGCATTCTTGCCTTCGAGCTGGACACCCACGACAGCGGCGAGACTGCCAAAGTTGAACAAGGGTTCGGCACTCGTGGCAGGGTCGGTGTCGTCATGGTGGTGGTCGCCGTCTTCGCTAGCACCGCTGCGGCTGCCCAGACTCAGACCACTAGCGCGGGGGTCTTGAAGATGCAAAGGATTGGTCGAGTTGGGGAAACTACCACCGGTCGAGTCAGGGAGTGACGACGAAACAGACGAGGCACTGCTCATTTGGCGAAGATGGGAGGGACCGGCAGAGGGGTGTTGCGGGGAGGGGATGGGGCGGGGGGCGGAGGTAGTCGTAGTGGTGGTAGTTGTAGTCGAGGAAGATTGGGCCGGCTCTTCCGTGTCGGCATCGGTTTCGGGTGTGGAGGCGAGAGGTCCACTGCGGTCGACGGCCTTGCCCTTGCCGGTAGTGGTGGAAGCATTGTCCTGAGCAGTGCTGGACGAGTCCAGCGTCGGGCTTGTGGGACCCGAGGGGGTGTTGCCAATCACGGGGCTCGTGCCGCCGCTGCTGGCTGGGCTACCCGTGGCGGCCGTATCTTGGCCAGAACCCTGGCCGTTTCCATTGCCAGCCGAACCGCTACCGCTGACGGCCATGGCGTTGGCCACACTCGCTTCGACGCGTAGGTTGGAGGCGCCGCTGTTGCCACGCCGACGGCTGCTAATACCGAGCCCCGAACCCAAGTTCGAGCCAAGGCCGGACAGACTCAGTGAACTAGCACTGGCGGAGCTGTGTCCGCTGTCGGTGCCGGTGGTGTACAGACTCGAGGAGGTCCCGGTCGTCCGCTTGGCCATTTGCTTGGCAGCCTTCCGCTCCTCCTTTTCGCGGCGTTTAGCGTCTTTGCGTTCTTCCTTTTCAGACTTGCGACGGCGCTCTTCTTCAGTGGCTAGTGACTGACGCAGTGCTTCCCTGAACATGAGTTCTTCGAGATCCTCCATGCGCGTGCGCCGTTCGGAGCTAGGGCCAGCGGTGCCATTGGTCGTGCCGGCAGGGTTGGAGGTGGTGCGCGGCCCCTCGGGACCTGCTGACGCAGTTCCTGCAGCTGCACCGGTTGCACCATCACCACCGCTGGGGACGGGACTGGCGTCACCAGCGACGTTGCTCGACGAGGCGTTACGTCGATTAAAGCGGCTCACGCGGAAAGTACGGTTGTCCTGGTTGCCACCCATTATGAAGGCAGCGGTGTGGAGAGCCGTCGCTGCAGCGGCACGGCGGGCAATGTGGGCGGTCTGGCTGGCAAGTTTGGTGGACCAGTCGGGGCGGACACGGTCGGTGGTGACGACGTTGGGGGCGTTGGCGGACAACGACTGGGCGCGGCGTCTAGACACGGGCGTGGCAGCACCACCGGCGGGCGGGGATCCGCTGTTGGGCGACAAAAGAGACGTAGGAGAGTTGATGGAGCTGTTGGAGGACATGGCGGCGCTGTGCATGGCGCCAATGCCGCCGGTCATGGAACTGGATGCGTGGACGAGACCGCGGCGGAAGGGAGGAGGGTCGTAGGTGACGCCAAATTCGGGCTGTTGGCAGTAGGGGCAACAGGCGGGCTCCGAAACAAGCTTTCCCTGGTTCTCTTCACCGTTGGCATTCGCACCGCCTTCGCCACCATTATTGTTGTCGCCGTGGTTCTCCGGGTAGTGGGGGTCGGCACGCTTGATTTGGACAAAGCATTCACTGCAGATGGCCTGGTCACAGCAACGCGTCTTGTTGAGGTAGGGCGGGTAGGACAGGAAGCAAATGGGGCATTCGTCGGCGTTCTTGTACAGATAAACCTCGATTGGCTGGCCGTTTACATAGGGATCGTGGGGGAGCATAATCTCGCGGGGCGCGATATCTGTAGACGAGCCATTGCGCGACGAGATACTAAGAGCGGCCGCAAGAGCCTTTGCGCGGGGCTTGAAGGGCGAGCTACTGGACCCGCCACGAGGGGTGGTTGCGCCGCCGGCGGTGGTTGGAGATGGTGGGATGACAACGGCGGGGGAGGAAGTGCCAGCCAAAGAGCCGGTAGGGATGGCACCGGATAGAGTGGAAGAGGATGGCGTAGCGAGTTGGGTGGATGAGGCATTTGCTCCGGGAACCGTGAGTGTGTTACCCGTGGCAGATTTGGGCGGCGAGGCGGAGCCGGGAGGACCGGCAGACGTGGGAGGGCGGGAGAAAAAGGATTCCGGAGGCGGTTGGTCGGGTGGCGGGACATCGAGGCCTCGTGCGGCGGCGGCGATTTGGTATTCTGTCCAAGTGGGCGAGACGTCCTGCAGACCGCGCCAAAAGGGCGCAAGACGTCGCTCGATCTGGAGCATGCGCACAGTGGGCTTGCTGAAATCTTCAGGGCCGACGTAGGTGCCGAGCGTCACGAGATAGCCGCCGTCGACGTGCTCTTCGCGCATACTACGCTCGCGCTCGACGAGACGGGCTTGTCGCTCTCTCTCGAGACGCCGAGCCTCCCGCTCTTGCCGACTTTCCCGCCTTGGTGGATCTTGGGTGCCGGACGATCCTTGCGCCGATATGCCGAGGAGGCTGCCCAGGTCGTTGCCGCGACCAGAGCGGCCGCGAGCTCGTGAACTGCTAGAGCCGTGGCCGTGCGAACGGGTGCCGTGTGGCTGTTGTAACGACGAGGACTGGCCATGATCGCCGGGGACGCCGGACTGGCCGGGACGGCTTTCCTTTGTGCTGGTGTTACCCATGGCGGGCGGTGGCCGTCGTGGCGAGAGGGCAGAGGGCGTGAAAGGAAGCGAGTCTGACTGGCGACAGAATGGACGTCAGACGGAACCGTTCCGAAATGCCCTCAATTCGAAATCGCCGTTTGGAATTTTCGATTGTCGAATGTACAAGTCGACTTGACTGGCCCTCTTTGCAACGAAGAAAGAGGGGAGAGAGAGGGGGGGGCCGGAGATTGCGCGCGCGCGTGGTTTTGTCGAAGCTGGGTTGGGTTTAGAGGATGAGGAAGAGGAGGTGACGAGACTGGGAGAAGAGGGCCGAAAGAAGCGCAATGAGGAGAAGCAGAGAGGTGAGAAAATAACGGAGTGCGGCCGATGGTCCGTTAAATTTGATCGTGGCTTGCCCCAAAGTTGCACTATTTGCTGTTTGGGGGAGGTTGAGAGGTGACAGACACCCTTGTTCGCTCGTTTTCCCCTCTTTTTCTCTGTGCTGGAGTCGCTGGAATGGGTCTCTCTTTGGTGTCGGTTTTTGGTGCGATGGTTACGCTGTCTTGGGCTCTGGCCTGGTTTTAGTTATTCCCTTTATTCTCGATAGCCGCGGAAGCTGTCTACGAAGGCGGGCGGGGAAACAAAGAGCGAAGAGAGAGAGATAGAGAGAGAAAGGAGAAGAAGCGAGGGTGAGCACAGTCGGCGAGTGCTGGGAAGAAAGAAGAGAAAGAAGACTGGTGATGCGGTACGGAAGATGCGGATGTGATGTAAAAGATCGATGAAAGGGGAAAGGAGGAAAAACTAGATACAAAAAAAGAATAATGGGAAAGAATAATGACTGTCTGCTGTCTGCTGTCTGCTGTCTGCTTGTCTATCTGTTGGCGTGCTGGTTGGTGTGTTGGCTTCCCAGGAACGAGTGCGCTTCTCTCACAAGTACCTCAACGAACGGTATCGTCGGGATACGAAGAAAGCAGAGAGAAAGGAGGGAAAACGACAAAGAAAAAGGAATGACGACGACACGCAGGATTGCTGACAGTGGACGTGCGTTGGTTGGTTTGGGGCCTGATTGGGCCTGATTTGGCCCGGCTTTGGTGGGTTCTAGGGGCACTTCAGCGGGAAGGTGCGATGGAAAGATGAAAACAAAAACAGGCCAATCCAGGCAAGTGCGATTGGCGGATTGGGCCCGGTGGTTACGGTTTACGGTCGCTGCTCGCTGCGGCCAATCTCCGATTGCGAAAGGAAGGTGCAATGGGCAATGAGGGACAGGACGCAGACGGAAGATTTGTGCAGTGTGTGTCCGTCAGATTGTTACAAGTAAGATACAAGCAAAAGTTACAGGGCTGTCGGTGCCGGCAGTGGTTATGGCTATGGTCGCTTTCAGGCGGCTTGTTCTACGTCACATGAACATCATGCGATAAACTTTGAGGGAGGAGGGATGGGCAGATGCCTATCTATCTAGAACTTTATCTTTATCTTACTTTTTCCATCTTACTTTAATCGAAGTCGTAATCGATGGGCGAACTAATGCTGAAGAACGACGTGTCGAATGTCTGTCGGGCGTGTCGAAACGTTATTACTGCAGACGACTTCTAGCTTTTGGCTCTGGTTTGGATTCGTGGCAGCTCAATCCAGGGAGAATGGTGGCAAAAGTCTGACGACGACAGCGACGGCGTGGTCGAACCCTGCTGGATCTGCTGGAAGTACTAAGTAACTTTGAAGATACAATGTACAAAACACGGCTGGACCTGCTGCTTGCGAACAGGGAACAGCAAAGGCAAACAGAGCCGATGATTGTCCTCGCACGACAGCTGCAATTTTCCGGTGGTTGTTGGTCACTAAAGTTTATTCTTGAATTCGTTTCAACATGATGAATGACGAGCAAGCTTTCTTGTTCGCGGGTCTTGTCCACGACCTCGCCGTCTGAATGAGATTGCAGGGTTTCAAGAGAGGAGAGCTGACAGAGCTTCTTTCTTTCCCGGACAAGGCCCAGCTTGAGCCAAGTCTGGGGGAGGGGGGAAAATAGAACGAGATGGAAGCAATCGCGGTGGGGCCGAAACAGCGAAACAGCATAGAAAAAGGTGGAGATGGAAGACGGAAATGGGTCCAGACGAAACCAAGGCGCTGGATAAAGAATAACGAGGCGAGACAGTGGGGAGTGAGGAGCTCAGAGTGAGCTGTGTGAATACGAGGCGTGATGCATTGACAGTCGTTCGTAGACAGCTGTGCCTTTTGCCGTTGGGCACCTTCCTGTTCGGATGAGAGCAATGTGCATCGTGACTGCCCGCGTCTGTGTGTCGAGGAGAATTGTAGCTTGCTCCTTCCTGTTTGACCAGTCTATTGATTGAGAGTTGACGGTTACTGACCGTTTTGGCAAGTGCTCTCAACGACCACTGCCCACGAGCACCGTACAACGATCGTCAGGTCCCACGTTGCGGACTTGCGTCCCTCTGCGTTCCCTCTGCAACGGCTACGCCATACAGCAGCACAAGGGCGATCGATTTGCATCTTCATTCGTTCACAGCTGTGTTTTTCATATTTGTTTCCTGCTCTTGTTGTGCATTCTGCACCTCTTGCTGCAGCCCGTCCTTGGCCTGGGAAGTCTTGGTCCTGAGGAAAGTATCTTTCTTCTTTCCACAGATTCTTGGCCCCTGGCCCCCGAAAGTTTCTATTTTGAGCTCCAGAACGCCATGTCCCAGTGACGACAGTTGACAGACAAGGCTCGTCGAATGTACTTTGTAGCTCACCGGTTGTTGTTTACAGAGCACTGCTTTGTTGGTCACTGGGGGCAGCTTCAGTTACCTGCATCTCCTTGCTTTTCTTTGACCTTTGTGTACCGCACCTTTGTGTACCGCACACGGGCTGCACACTGCAGCACAATCACAACAAACGGGTAGGACAAGCCAGCTCCTTACTGACGTACTTTGAAACAAAAAACCCATCCCGTGCAAGCCACTCACTGTTCTCGTCACTGTTCACGTTCTGCCTCCTGCCTTCTCCTCCCCAAGCTGCAGCGATGCTACCGTTTTGGGATAACCGATTCCAGCATGCTCCCCGCACCTTCCCTCCTTCCCTCCTCCTCTCCACTGCAACGAACCCTGACAGGGGCAACGATGGAGGAGATGGTCTAGATTCCCACCAATGTCTGTGACCGGTTGACATTACACTGATTCAAAGCTCTTCACAGCTTCCCTTTTTGTCACTATCGTCTCTGTCTTGCTGGACCCTTTCTATTCTCCATGAAAGAGGGGCGAGGGACGTAGTAATGGCAGTGATTGTGTGCGAGAGAACAAAGAAAAGAGGAGAGTCAACAGTGACGATAAAAGGTACATACTACGGGGCAAAATACAGTGTGTACCGGCGTACCTAGAAGATATCTCACTAACAGCACGTTAGGTGGAATGGGGTTTCCGGCGACGCCTTCTACGCCTCTTTTCACATTCCTGACCACTTCTCTTTCCACCAAGCTATTCTAACGAAATTCCGATAGCCCTATTCACATTCCCTTTTTGATTGCACCGTACTGTGATCAAACTAAGACAGACGTATTATTTTGCTGACAGTCCGACGGACTTAACCAAGAGCAGTGGCACTTACATCAAAGTTCATGCGTTCGTACGTACATACGTAAAGTGAATTAGATAAGACTGCGGAGTACAAGTTCACAAGAAACTTCAGTTACAGTCACAGGGCATTAAAAAAAATAAAGTCAACAAAAGTAGAAAGAAAGGGCAAAGCAGTATTATAAATTAGCAATTGTAGTTAATAAATGTAGAAAGAAAGGGGGGGAACAGCATTAATAATTAGAGGTCAAAGGCATATGAAAAGACAGAAATCAATGCCATGGCTGGATGGGGGTCCCTCTACCTCAGATTACTTCTCTCGAAAATGTGCGTATTAAAAAAAACAAAAAAAATAAAGGTAGAAACGTTAGAAGGAAACGTGGGCCGCGGGGAGAAGTAGGGGGTTATGATATAAAAAAGAGTAGTAAAAATAAAATTATTAGTAAGGGGGGGGAAAAAAAGGTGGGAAATAGATAGGAAAAAAAAAACACTGAAGCTTCTAGTGGAAGAGAGCCGGGTTAATATCGCGGACTGCCCGCATCCTAGGCAGGTCACTTAAGGTGGCGCTTGAAAGTTGAGTTAGCCGCCTAGCGTGCCTACTGCCGTATAGCTATAGCCCACTCGCGGCCTCGTCTGCGAATCTCAGGATCGTTTAGGGCCATCTGCTGGTGGAAAAGAATCGCTTCGTGAACTCGTTCTAAAGCAGCCGTCGTCAGAACCGAGGCTCGGTCTTGAACAGCTTCTCGACTCTCTGTGATCCCTGCCGGGACTTTACAGAGTCCCTCAGTAATCCCGGCCGCGAGGTACTGAGAAAAGCGTGGGAAGATGGGGCCTTGCTCCTTTGCGGGTTGGATCATTTGGAGCATAGTAGGGCGGGTTTCTGTTTTGGTGCTGAGTTGTTCAGAAACAATGTCGAGTTTCTGTTTCACCTGGTCACCATTAACAGTATACTTGATACAGCACTCCTTTACCCAAAATTCCCTGTCCCACATTACGCAACTCTGGTTTGCCGGGCGAGACAACTCGAGCGAGTCAAGGATATCTTCGGCCAGGGCTGCCATATTCCAACGGTATTTCAATATTTCCACCACGTCATAGAACATCTCAGGGATGGGCTCTTCGTCTTCCTCCAAATCGTTCACGGTCACCGGCGTCGCCTTTCCAGTTTCAAAGCATTGCATTAGAAAATGATCAAACCTAGGGCCGCGTCCTCTGGACTCATCCCCTGGGCATGTGCCACGCCACAGCTGTACCATGGCCTTCACATTGTTGCTGTGAAGGCTCTCTAGGAACGGCCCCACGAATGCGTCGTAGGTGCGGTCGTGAGAAGGGCGGTGGCCCCCGGTGGCAACAGTTCGTATCGATGCACCGAGGAAGTAAGAATTGTCGGGAGACGGGTCCAGGTGGCTCTTCGTCTCTGCTGACCCGGTGTATGGCACGGTTACCAGCTTTGCCCATCGGGCTTCGTACTCCTCCAGCGCCATACCTGTCATACGCGACCAAGGTTCTTCCCACTCGTCGCCCTGGGCGCTGAACGAGAAGTGATGCTCAGTCCAGAGCCGGTGCTGGTCCTGGCAAAATTGCCAGACAGACCTGCAAAGGGAGTTGTATATCGATACTTGCTGCGGCTTACCGGGGTTCGGGGACGGGATCTCGGAGCTGCCTGTGGTCAGGGCCATCGCCGACAGTGGCTGGTTGTCGTCTTCGGGAAAGGTTTTGGCCGCTTTCCCGACAGCAGGTATGATCGACCCAATGAAGACGGATCCGCATGCACGGCCAATGCTAGGCGATCTGGGCCAGCTGAGGGACTGTTGTTGTGTTGTGGCCGCCGTCATGGTGGTGATATTGATGTCTTTACTCACAGTCCAGCCACCCGAGTAGCAGGCCGTTGTTAGCAGGCAGACCGGGACATATGGCTCGAGCACTCCCTGCAGCCGAGTGATTGTGAGCTTTGTGCTCTCTCCAGCGTCCAGTATCATGGAGCAGTCGTCATTTCCATGGTAAAATAAAAGAAGAAGAACGGCGCCACCGTCTCGCTTGGCTTCCTCTGTCGCAGTCTTGACTTCTGCCAGAAATTTACCGATCATTTCGCTGGCAGGAACGAATGTAGTTTCCGTAAGCTCTCCGCTCTGCAGAAGCTCGGTGCTCAGGACAATCTTGCGGTCCCGGAAGGGGTTGCCGTGGAGGTAATTTCCGCACTTGCTCAAAAGAGTCTCGGGTTTCTAGAAATAGCATTAGGGTAAATTCGTTCAGCAAAGGGGACACGTTATAACATACAGCCGCTGTTAGCCAGATTTGGGATTGACCCTGACCATGCAGGAGGTAGTTGAACGCATAGAAATCAGAGAGAAACCAGTCATCGATCCCTGGTCCTGCGATTCTGAACGTCGGATGGGTTGCGGCAACGATTCTTGTTCCGGGTGTTACGCGCGGCGGAGTTTTGGTGGTAAACTGTCGGGTCCGTAGCTGTTCGTCAACCACATGCCCGTTCATGGTCAGGGATGCTCGAGGCGTCGACATTATGGACGACGGTATTAAGCTTGAACTAGCAAGCAGGTCGTATTTGTTTGAAAGTGTGTGTCGAATGATGCTTCGGTTAAGGAAGGGGATGCGAGGCTGCAGTGGTAGCTGTGGGTAGCTGTGTTGTGTTGAGACCACGGGGAAGACCTGGACTATTTGAGAAAAATAAAAAATAAGAACAATGAAACAAATTAAGAAGTTATGTTGTGTAACATTAAATAATATGTTAAAAAACCCTGCTTACTACAAAGTTATATTAGGGCTACTGCTGCCGTATACGTAAGCAGGGAAAGAGTGTTATGTGTATCTATATATATATTATATTATAAGGCTTCGGATAACACGTGATTTATAATGTAGTAGTTAGTGAGTTACGGTAAGTATTACTAGTATATAGATGTAGGTAAAGTAGTATTATAAATTAGTAATTATAGTTAATAAATATAAAAAGAAAGGGTGGGAACGAGGTCTGGCGCAGTGGGTGGGAGACGGCGGAAATGGAGGCGGCGGAGATGTTGGATGCCTTGCGGCGCTTCAGCGCGGGCGACTGGGGGTTGGCATCGCTGGCGGTGCGCTTCTTTTTAGCGATATTGAATGATGGTGATGGATATGGTGATGCCATTGTCGATGGTTGTGATGGCGGGTGCCGGCAAGGGGAGGGAGTTGTCGGCGGGAGGATGAGTTGACGACGATGCAAGAGTGTCGAGAGTGTAAAGCTCGAATTTAGAGAGCTTCTGACAAGTGCGATACAGCGACCGTGACCGTGTGTTGGAGCGTGCACCGCGTTAGGCCTGCTGCAAGAGAAAGTAAAACAAAAGCGGGTCCACACACCAGCCTCACATGTCCTTGCACGTGGGAGCAAGCCACAGCCTGACGTCAAAATGTAGAGTTGAGACCGCCGCCACTAAAGAACAAAAGAAGAAGGCGACAGCGGCGGAAAGCGTTGTATTAAAGAGCGATAAGATAAGCACTTTGCGCTATTGCCCGCAATATGAAAGAAATGTAAGGAAAAAAAAGCTATTAAAGAAAAATTAAAAGAAAAAAGAGGAAAAAAGTCTACTGTCCGCCGGGTTGTTTCGCTAGCACAAGCAATTATCGTAATTAGCTGGGAAAGACTCCTAACATTCAAGAGAAGTAGCACGTTTTCGCAGACGACCGTAAGACAGGGTAGAAAAAGTTTCCCTCCTTTGATTTTTTTCTTCTTTCCCCTTGACAACCTGACTCACTGGGAAGTAACGAAGCTGCAACACACGACAAATTTCACTCTTTCCCCGACGACGCAACAATTGTTGCACTTGGAGCGCATTCGCCCCCTCCCTCTTTCTTTCCGCTCTTTTCATCCACTTTCGGCCACTCGTCAGTCGCTCTTCCCCTCCTCCCATTCTCCTCTGTCCTGCTCAACCGATAGCTCCACCGATCACAATGGCCGACAACGAAGCGAGCGATGATGTGATGGCTCTGCCCCATATCAACGGCGACAAGGCGAACAAGTCGGGCGCGGCGACACCCACCAACAACAACGACGATGCCAAGAATGCCAACAACAACGGCAACAACGGCAATAACGCTTCCGGAAACGGAAAGCGGCGCAGACACAAGTCGTCGTCGGCGATCCGGCGGGCGGCCAAGCGCCGGCACAGCATGAGCAAGGCGGCGCGCGATCCCCGTGACGAGCCCGAGAGCAGCACGAGTGCCAAGGCTGTCACGAGAACCCCAAGCCCCGATGGTGGCAAGCAGAGTGCGGTCGCTACTCGCTCGCCCAGTCCCTTTATCGATTTTGACGGCCTGAGCCGGCCGAGCACGGGTACGCGCGCGCGTCTCGAAGAGAACGAGGAGGAGCGTGCGGTGCGCCTCGAGAAAATGCGCGGGGCGGTGCGCACGATCCTGGAGTGTGTGGGCGAGGATCCCAACCGGGCGGGTCTGCTGGGCACACCGGACCGGTACGCCAAGGCGCTGCTGGACTTTACGCAGGGCTACCAACAGAATGTGCGCGAGGTGGTCAACGGTGCCATTTTCCACGAGGGCCACAACGAGATGGTGATTGTCAAGGACATTGAGGTGTACAGCTTGTGCGAGCACCACATGGTGCCCTTTACGGGCAAGATGCACATTGGCTACATCCCCTTCCACTCGGTGATTGGCATCTCAAAGTTGCCGCGGATTGCCGAGATGTTCAGCCGGCGGCTGCAGATTCAGGAGCGCCTGACCAAGGACGTAGCTAATGCGATTATGGAGATCCTAGCCCCCCAGGGCGTGGCGGTGGTGATGGAGTCGAGCCACCTGTGCATGGTGATGCGGGGTGTGCAAAAGACGAGTGCGACAACGATTACGAGTTGTGTGCTGGGCTGCTTCGAGCGCAAGGAGAAGACGCGCAACGAGTTTTTGAGTCTGGTGGGTGTGAACCGTCACTAAGCGGCGAGCACACCGCTCACATTGTCTTCTTCCTTTTTTGTTTTGTTTTATCATGTGCAACGGCCATCATGCAGTAATGGTGGGTCACGAGCTGACGACGTGTATTCAACAAGACACGTTCCCGTGGCAAAGCCCTTTGGCACAGGGGCAGGCATTTTGTTTCGGCGTTTTCTACACTCTACATTCTTATTTTTCTCGCTATTTTGTTGGCTCAACACGGCATTTGGAGGTGCATTTGGTTTATCGTCTCTTTCTTACAATTTTTGCTTCAATATACTTGGCCATTTTGTTGTCATTCTTCTACAGTCGTCTCTATGTTACTCTCCGGACTGTCCGTCCTAGCTCGCCGCGCTCAACAGCCGCAATGCGCCGGCTTGCGACCTTCCAGACGGCATCAGCCACCTCCTCGACCGTCGTCGAGGCATCTGTGACGTACAAGTCCTCCTCCTCCTCGCGAAACACGAGCTCCCGTGTTGGTGGATGGTCATTGTCAACGGCTGCACCCGTATCTGGGTCAATGCGCCCCAGGCTCAGGCCCCAGAACAGCTGCTTGACATTGCGCTGTATCTCGGCCTTTTCGTAAATCTCGTCGCCCCAGCCGCCGCGCTTCTTCGCTTCGTCCTCGGTGAGATCCAAAAAGACAACCAAGTCCGGTCGCGGCAAACCAACTTCTGGCGCACGCGCCCATGGCAACGACAGTGCCGGGTTGTGCTTGGCGGCTGAGTAGACCATGCCGCTGTAGTAGTAGCGGTCGCAGACGACGGTTGTTCCTTTGGCGATGAGATCTGTGATTTTCGTGACAGCCTCCCAGCGGTTGGCCGAGAAGAGCAGGTGGATAACGTGATCGTCCATGTTGGCCTGGCTCTTGAGGTACGCATCAATCATCTTGCCAATGGGGGTTG
Organism: Ophiostoma sp. CBS 140.51; assembly: GCA_029298735.1. Classification (NCBI taxonomy): domain Eukaryota; kingdom Fungi; phylum Ascomycota; class Sordariomycetes; order Ophiostomatales; family Ophiostomataceae; genus Ophiostoma; species Ophiostoma sp. CBS 140.51. The sequence goes on from JANSLP010000041.1 coordinate 99,920, forward strand.
TGCGGTCTACGCGTGGTCAGCAACAATGGCGTTTCGTTTTATCGTTCCTCTTCAAAACTTCTCGCCTCGTCTCTCTGCGCTCAGCGCGACTTGCAACTGACCTGGAAAGCGCATCATCTCCACGTTGCTCCCTTCTTCTCTCAACTTCTTCGCCAACAACTCGACTTGTGTCGTCTTGCCGCTGCGGTCGAGTCCCTCAAGAACGACAAAGGCGCCGCGAACTGGCGAGGTCTGTGATGGTAGTGATTCGACCATTTTGTGATATGCTGTGTAGAGTTAACTATCGTTGTAGTTGTTGAAGAAGAGGAAGAGCGAAGTCAAAGGGCGAGGCTGATGATCGTCGCAAAGATCAATTGTCCAATCACCCCACCATACCGCCTGACACGCCCAACAACACGCGTTAAGCTCCGGGGGAGCTCCATCGTCTGATTGCGTTCGCAAACCATCACGTGGACCCACTAAAAATCCGCCACCAAAATGTCCCTGCAAATGTGTCGTTACAGTTGATTTTACAACACTTCTTTAGAGACTACCATCATCCCCCCCTTTTATTTTTTATAATATTTTAATATTTTTATTGAATTATAGCTGAGAAGAACTCCGGTTCATTATTTGTTTCTACCCTCTTTTGCCTCCCGCACAGCATAAGCATAGTTGAACATCTGATTTGACGGCTCGGCATTCTTTTCTCTCAGCTTGTTGGCCGTCTCGATCCCGGCCACGGGCAGTCTGTACTCCAGCTTCTGGCCGGCCGGTGTGCCTTCCACTGGGTATGGGAATGGCAGGTACTGCGGCAACAGTCCCAGTTGTGCCAATACTGTTCCCTGGTCCCATGCAATGTGCTCGTGATACAGTCGGTCTCCACGGATGTTGACAACAGCCGTGAACGGTGCTTCCACCTTCTTGCCAGTCGGCGGCACGCCAGGAAGCATCCAGTCCACGACCCGGTCGTGCGTAAAAGTGTACAGGAACTCGTCCACCACCCGATCAATGCCGACGGTCCGACTCACTAGTTCAAGGGCAGTGTCCGGGCTGTTGCAAAAGATGAAATGATCCTTGTAGAATGCCGAAAGTGATGCCCGTCCGATGCCGCCCGTTAGTGTCGGCACGTGGTTCACATAGGGCTCCTGGACCATCGTGGCCATGGTGTGTTCGACAGATCGATCCTCAAACTCGTAAAAGGTGTGCTCGTCCCAAAGCAGCTCGAGATCAAAGTAAGGACCGCCCATTAAGGGTTTCAAAAAGGTCAGACTTCGGGTGTGGGCGACGGCCTCAGTGGCGTAATGGAAGTCTGCTTGGAAGGGGACGGCAAAATGTCCAGATTTCACGGCAGGGTACCAATACCGGGTTTTTTCAGCGGTGCGCTCGAGAGTGCGGCCAACATTCCCACCCTGACCTCCGAGATGATGAAGAACAGGTACTGGAGATGCGACGAGAGTCTCGGCCTCGGAGGCGCCGGCATAGACAACAGCGCCGGCAATGTCGTTGGCTGGGATGGAAGTTGCCAATGCATTCCACCACGAAGCTCCGTAAACTGGTATCATCAGTAAACAATCAGTCTTTAGAGGGTGCGAGAGATCAATACTCACCAACGATGCCGACTTTTCTCTTGGGCGAGCAATCTTCACACTCAAACAATGCCGCCAGTGCATCCTTGAACACTGTTTCTGCGCCACTGTTAAGAGCCTTTGGCTGCACTTGCACAACTGTGTAGCTTTCTTCTGCCCATTTCACCAGCGGCCACGGTACGCCGTCGACAATGGCCAGCGGATCGGCCGTCTCCGGGCAGACAACAATGAGTCCTGGTCCAGTGCCTCTGCGTGATAGCGGCCGCAGCAGAGATAGCCCAGTTTGTAGTTCTGTGAGCTGTGGCGTTGGCAGCGGTGCTGGCGGGACTGTTGTTGGAGTGAACATGGTGTTGACTGTCTCGTGATGTTGTGAATAATGTGAGATAGTACTGAAGTCGAAAAGGGCATGGGAGGAAAGCGTGAGGGGCATGCCTCGGTTTGGTGTGGAGTTGATGATGTGCTTGGCCACCGTGGGGATGCCCTGTAAGTTGTGGGTAATCAGCGACTGCGACGCTGTAAACTATCCACTAACAAGACCTTGGGAACGGCGGGTCTGCACACAACCCCACGACATCTAGACCACGACATAGAATACGACCTCATCATGCGACGGCTGGCGATAAGAACAGTGCACAGCTTCTTTTCGAAAATGCGAACATTAAGATCTCTTTATGGTTGAGAAAACGGAATAAAAGAGGCCGCCATCAATGGCACAAAATAAAAAATGGATCCGACACTTTAAACTGGCAAAACAACTTACCAAGCAAACTCGACTTACACGAAACTACCTGGGTCTGACGTCCAAGTTACGCTCAAAAAATGGGACCGGATGCTCCCTCCTCTCATGCCCGTGCCCGAATTTGTCACATCATCCTTGTTGTTTATCGTGAGCCTGCCCTGCAAGGTTCCGCTTGAAAGTTATCTCTTCTTCCCTAGTGGAGGCGGACTCAATGCCGTCGGGAAGCCGAGTCCGGGCCAAAGTCGGACGAGAACATCGTAGCCAAAGTAAACAAGGATGTTGACATGAATTTGTTTTGTCACCGTTTTTTTATCTTTTTCTTTTCTTGATTCTCCCTATGGTATCAGCAGAGCATACCGACAGCCATACTCGCACTGATACCCGGAATGACAATATGGCCAACACTCCTTTCCCTACATCCAACCGCGTCGTCGCTTGGGTTAGCCCACGGCAACTTGAAATTCAACGGCGACTTGTTAGAGCCCACCGTAATGGCGAACTTCTCATACGAGTTATTGTCACTGGAATTTGCGGCTCTGATGGCCATGCCTGGAAAGCAGAGCAAAATTTGGTCCCGCCTTGAAAGCGGAACAACACAAATCTCGGCCACTTATTCTCGGCCTCGGCGTAACAGACAGACAAATTAGTCAACGAGTCGCCATCATACCCGACGAGACCTGTGGCGAGTGTGAGTTTTGTCCTCGTGGAGAGACAAATATCCGTGCCCGGCTAAAGTACTACGGCCTCGACCCGGTGAACGGCACGCTCTGTCAATATTATACGTGCAAGGCCGGCCGGATGATACTGCTGCCAGATGACCTTGACCTCGATTCCTGGCCCGTGGGTGGTGCAATCCAACCACTGGCCGTGGTCATCCAGATTGCAAGACGATCAAATCTCAACTCCAGCTAGACACTCGCAATCCTAGGCTGCGGTCCGCTCGGATTGCTTGTGCTGGTTGTAGCCAAGGCTCGCGGTGTGCAGACAGTCGTCATGTTTGACCGCAATGCACCAAGAACAAAGTTTACAGAGCAATACGGTGCAAGAAAAGTGTTACTTTAGCGATTGTGGTGGTAGTTTCCAAGTGTTTACACCCCCTATTTTGTGCTACAGGCGGCAGTCTCTATATTATAAGTTTGTCGGCCCCAATACTTTATCCGCTTAGATATTGAAATCATAGTCTCTCAATCAGCTTGACTAACAAAAGTTCAAGAAATCCGCCACGATCACGACTTCCGCCGGCACCGATAACTCAGCGAAAGGTACTTCGAACGACAATGTCGTCAATGCTCCCTCGTCCTCCATCGACAATGCCCTCGCCCTCGACACAATCAACGCCGCAGAGAGCCACTGCTACACCGATACCGACTACGGCCACGTCCTCTGGAAGATTGACTTGATCCTGCTTCCAGTTATGTGGTTCTGCTATGGCACCCAGCAGGCCGACAATATTTCTGTGTCGACGCAAGCTACATTCGGCTTGAAGACAGACACCCATCTAGTCGGACAGCAGTACAACTGGCTCACTACCATATTCTACCTGGCCTATCTGGTCGCCGAGCTGCGTGGAAACTATCTGATACAGCGGACAAGTTTGCGGTGGACGCTCACTGGGTGCATGCTAATCTGGGGCATTTTTGTTTTGTAATTAAGAAACACACTCTAATGGCGATTGCCGTTGGATGTCTTCGCGTTGATCCACTCCAATAGTTGGAGCATCAGACAAACAGAAAGTAAATGACAGTAAAGAGAAAAAAATAATCATATAATGAAACACTAAATTTGGTATAAACGAAGTTACATGCGACAAATGATCGCACTGGTACACGCCATGACAAGAAATGCGACGTTTGCATGCGTTTCTTTTCCTTTCTCGTCCGTTTGTTCTGCAACTCTTCTTCTCTCCACGCATTCCAATTGATGCGATATATCCGTCACCATTGTCTCTACATTTAGCCATCCAGGGGGCTCTTGCAGACATAGGAGGTTGTGGTACTGTTTGCAAAGGCAGCCTTGAGCGACATGATGGACGAGTAGGCGCCGAGGCCGCTAAGAGCCAGAGCGCCCATAATGTACAGGACATTTAGCGAGTTCATCCACCAGCGGCCGCGCGAGAAGAAGCCGCGTTTGAAGCGGACCCAGCCAGCATCAGAGCGGGTAACCTGGCCGGTGGCCGGGTCGTAGCCATCGCCCTCGCGCATAGCCATCTTCTTGACAAGGTAGCCAATGGACAGCAGAGGCGGGAAAGTGTAGGTAAAGTGCAGAATACAAAAGGCGGCGACGACACTGGTCAGACCAGAAAAGTTGGGGATACCGGCAGCGAGGGCAAAGGCAATGGCCCAATAGACGGGGATGATGCCGACCCAGGCCCACTTACCCGCACGGGTGGTCAGGGGCGGGGCGTGGAAGAGCTCAACAAAGACGTTGTTGTACATGACCTTAATGCCAATGTTGCCGTAAAGACAGGCAGCAATAACGGCACTGACCATGGCAAAGACGTTGCCGGCCGTCTGGATGTTGTAGTTGCTGATGCCGAGGTAGCTGGGGTTGACAGTGTACTGGCCCTGGTAGCCGTACATGAAGAGACCGTAGAACATGTACCAGAAGTAGATGAAGGCTTGGGCAGCCCACATGGCCGTCAGGAAATCCTTGGGGCGCTTCATCTCGGCCATGAACTCGGGGAAAACCATGGAGCCCCCGTAGGCGAAAATGGCCTGCATGGCACCGCTGACGGAACCGACAAAGCTGCCAGTGTCAGGGATACCACCGCTGGTCTGGACAGGCGGGAAGACACCGTTGGCGTCGGGAGTAATCAGAGCGCCGCCGGAGATCGAGGCACCAGCCGACGAGGCGGCACCGGCGTAGTTGGGAGGCGAGTGAGCAGCACCACCCATGGTGATGAACATGCAGATGAGGTTGATCCACACGGCAGCGTTGGCGAGCCAGCCAAATTTCTGCAGAGTACGAACTTGGCCGACCAGGAAACCAACAATGGCCCAAATTAGACAGCAGACAACGAAGCAGAGCTTGAACTTGGCCACCTGGGACAGGGCCTCGCCGTTGGAGATGACAATCAGACCGACATTGAGCAGCAGCTGGATGGACTGCAGGATGTTAAACAGGTGGCGCATCCAGCGGCCGTACAGACGGTAACCAATGTCGCCGTAGCTGCGAATAGGGTACTCGTACGAGTCAAGGCCCATGAAAGGCTCCCACAGCAGGAAGCCTGAGTAGCCGGCAAGGGCGGCGAAGACGGTGAACAGAGCGATACCCGGACCCCAGCCCATGGTCGCGAAAGCGTAGGGCAGACCGAAGGGACCCAGAATATCCGTGGTGATCAAGTAGAAAATGGCACCGCGGGTGGCTGTGCGCAGAGCACGCGACGCATTGGTCCACTCCTCGTCCGAGACGATCATGCGCTGGTGGCCGGGCTCGGCAATGACACCCTCACTCTTCTCGCCTGCAGGCATGCGCTTGACACCACCGTCCGACTTGCTGGGGAAGAACAGCGACCAAATGGTCGTGTCGTAGCCCGTCCGCGGCTGGGCGTCCTCTTCAGCACGTGTCTGCTGAGCAAAGTAGTAGTATTGCTCAAAAGTAACGGTGGGATCGTGGATCTTGAAGTCGCGGCGGTTGTACGCAGAGGCGGCCGTGGCCGTAGCGACAGAGGCGCCGTCGTTGGCGGTATGGGGAGGCGGCTGGTCAGCAGGGGCGTTGAGCTCCTTTTCCATCTGGTCGTAGATGCGCGGGTCGGCCCCGTCAATGGCCATGTTGCCTGGTTTGGCCATTTTGGCGGTTGTTTGTTGATGTAGATGCCGACAGTTGTGTTTTGGCGATACTTGGCAAAAGTCTTGGCGTTGTAGTCTTGGCAGGGCTTAGTTTGCGCCGTGGGTGGGTGTGAGTGTGAGTGGGTTCGCCAACAATAAAAGGACGTCAAAAAGGGACAACAACCCAAAAGTAAAAGTAAAGGAAGAAAAGGAGGAAAAGAAAACAAAGATGAGTAGCAAGGGAAAAGAGAGAGATGCAAACACAAGCAGGAATGAAGACGATCTTTATCCCTTTTCTTGTGTATGGGGAGAACGGAGACGACGGGGGCAAACGTGTCGAAAAGAGGGGGTGATGGAGACCAGCTGGAGTCACTCAGGGTCCGTACAGCGGAGGGGCGCGGAGGGAATCGCGGAGGTTGACAGAAGATGATGGAGAGAGCTGTGGAAGACGGGTGAGGGAAAAGGAGGAAGAGGTTGAGAGAAAGGGAAAAGATGGAGAGAGCTGAGAGAAAAAGGAAGGAGGGACGGAAGAGAGGAAGAGGAAGGAGGGCGAGATATTGGATAGAAAGGAAGGAGCAATGCGAAGAGGTAAGAGAAACGAGATAGGAAGGGGCGGAGGACGGAGGAGGAAAGGACGGTGGAGGGTCGGACTGACAAGAAGTTGACGAAGTCCGATAAACGAGGAACGCGGAACAAAAAAGCGACGGGCGAGGCTAGAAAGAAAAGACAAAAGGAACGAAACTAGGGGCGAAAGAGGAAGGCGAAAAGGTTGTTGAAAGGGCGCGATGTAGAGCTTCCGGGCGGAAATGGAGACACCACGCAAAAAAAAACTGGACTGATGGAAAAAGCGAGTCAAATGGAGAAAGAATGAAGTGGAGCGTCAATGGGATGGCTCGATCGGAGGAAATAGACAGGATGAGAGACGAGACAAGGAACGAGGAGAAGAGGGGAGAGAACGAGGAGACGGGAAAGGTGCTCGTACTGTGCAGTCACACGCACATCTGATCCCAGATAGGTCGACCTGACACGGCTAGATTGCCCGAATTGGAGGAGATGATGTGGGTGGCTGTTGAGGGAAGAAGCGTTGGGAGGTAATGGGGAGGGCATCAAAAGGAAAGGATACACAATGGCAAACAATGCATGCAAAAGCGGTTGATGGCAACAAACAGAAGCCCAGTATTGGAGGAGTCGCCGACTGGCTTCATCAATTTTCTGAATAGCGTCACGCCGCCGCGCGACCAACACTCAGCCCACCCCTTCTCTTGCTTTTCCATGTCGGGGTACAGTCAGTGGCCATTTGAGAGAAAAAAACATACAAGGAAAAGTAGCTATTGGTTGGCGTCTGGGCGATCGTCGTCTTTGTCTCATTTGCGCCTCGCGCACACGAGCAAAGACGGAGACAAGCGAAACAAGGCCAAGCCAAGTCACTACAGCCCCCAACAACCCAGCAGCAAAATTAGGAGAAATCCATTGATCGGCGAGTGTGCACCTTATTCATGCAACCACGGGCTGTTATCAGCGGGTCTTTCAAGCAGGAAGAGAGGAGGGGAGATGCAATTGCAATCGTCTGCATGCCAACTCATTTTCTCGACAATTGGATTCGATTGTCACAGCTTTCAATCTCGTTCGCACAAACTTGTCTTCCAAGGCATGGGCGTCGCAGATAGACCAAACTTGTCCAAGTGATTTTTGGTCTTTGACTGACGTCTCATTGGCGCGCGACGTCGTTCGGCACTCTGTCTCTCCGTAGTCCACACGAACAGAAAAATGATTGCCACACCACCCTTCCACGTCCCACCACACACCACACTACTTATGTGCGTCCAATAACACCGGATGCCGGCCGTGCTAACCCCATTCGGGGCACAAAAGCCAGCAAGTGACGTACTCGCCCTTGCACTGTCCGCACAAAGCAAAAAAGTACAGACGCACACGGCGTTGCTTTGATCTTGTTTTCCTGCATCGACGGACGAGACGGAGCACTGCATCCTTCTTCACTTTCCCCGACTGACAGGAGTTGAGATGCCAGATTTGGCAGCTGGGAACCGTCGATAAGTGGGCGAACAATTTCCCATTCCAGGGCGTAAGCATTTCAGTATTTCCACGGCGGAAAGAGTCATAATGAATAAATAGGAGATGACACGAAGACACGAAGCAACGTTGAAAAAGACAAAACAAGAAAACCAGAATGAGAGAATGAGAGAAAGAGAAAAATACACACAAAAAACAGAGACACAAATGCCAAACAACGAATCAATGTACAAGGAAACAATGCCCTGGATGACCGGCACGACTGGAGTGGTACATCCACATCCACTTTCCACGATGGATCCCTCTAAGCCGACGCATTTCAGATCTCCATACCGAGGCATGGCAAGGAAGCTTGGTATTTTTTGTCGGGTCGGGTGGGCACACCATTTTGTATGTTTTGGGGACTGTCTGGTGCTTTTTCGACGTATTCATCATTTGTCGTGTTTTTTTTTTTTTCACTTTTTTTTTTCCTCGACTTCCATTTTTCTAGGCCGGCTTCTAGTCCGATCAGGAAGGTGCACCAGAGTGGGTCGTTTCCGCAGACCCAAAAAAAGTCGCACTTACTTACACGGAGACGGCGGAAGCGTAAAATGAGAAGTTTAAAGGGACCAACAAGCAACGGGCATGTAAAAAGACGTAACAGAAACTCTGGGGCTCCTCTCACCTCCCCCTTTGTGAGAACGAGATCCTCGTATTGTCGGTCTTAATACGGGCAGCGCATGCTCTCTCAAAAAAAGGACGGCGTTCTCAAGTGTCGCCTTGTCCGACGTTTCCTCTTTCTATTGGCAGTGGCCAACAAAGTCCCACTGTAAACTCAATTCGTTAGCTCTTTTAGGCAGTTGGTGGCCCATTGAAATTGAGAAAGCTTCGAGTCAGTCGCCTGAGTGGCCTGGCTGGTCGGTGCTTCCGTCGTCCCAAAACCGTCCCAAATGGCAGTTCTAGGTATGCCAATAGTCGAACGCTGGCTGCTGGCAGGTTCGTCTTGGCACTGCACAACAGCGGCAGGAACAGCGCCAAAGGGGCGCCAGAGCGACGCCGGGACGCCCGAGGATTCTTTAACGGCAGGCAAAGCCAAGCCGGCAAGGAGAGCGTAGGCCCAAAAAGCCAAGTCGGCTTCTGCTCCTATTAGCTCGAAACGTTGCCACTTTACACTTTTTCTCCACCGGATCTCGCCACGCTTTTGATTTTTGTCAACCCTACCGAGCCTACTCAGTACGCTGCCAAGGCGGCTGCCATGGTAAAGCGGCAGGCCGTTTCTTTTCTCGGGGCAATCATACACTTGGCAGTGGGAACGCGGAATGTCAAGAAAAGGCTTGAGGCTGGAGCTTTACCTTTTTCCCTGTCCACTTTTACCGGCAGGCTAATTTGCAAAAGATTGTCAAGATTTTCAGGGACGTTTTGTATGAGGTATCATCAAGGAATTATTGGAAGCACAACAATTCATCTAAGCACATCGGCACGCACCTCCTACACATTTAATATAAATAGAGAGCATCCTCTCGCTTGGTTCAACTGTTTTGTCGTCAGCTCTGCAGCTTTTGTTGCGGTTTATATATTGCTTACCATGGTCTCCTGCCAGTATTGCACCGTCTCTCGACGTAGAAAACCTACTCGCTGGCAGTGGATCATGAGCATGGCCGCACAAATATTCGTAGCTTCTTTTCGACTCGTAGGACGAGTATCCATCACCTCTATACGTCTTCCCGATACCGGTAGTTCTGTTGATGATTATGAATCTTCCGATTACCGGCATGTTGGCCTCGGTACTGCTCGCGGCATTGCCTGCTGCCACAGCTTCCCAGCTCCAACTGCCACCACTCCTTGGACGCCATCCCGTTGGTACCATCAGTCTTGAGCTCACAGACCACTCGCGTACGGCGCCGTCAACCGCCAGTAATGTCACCGCCAACAGCACAGAGCCCCGGAGGCTAATGGTCTCCGTCTTTTACCCGACTACCAATATCAGTATTAATTCGGGCAACCACAGTCGCGTCCCGTACTTTTCAACAGCCACATCCGCAGCTGCGTTTGACACGTATATCGGGAACGCCACCAGCTTGTTGACCAACCTATCGACGTGGGCCTACGGAGGTACACCCATTGCACCGTCCAACACGTCTGTCCTCCTCTTCTCTCATGGCCTTGGTTCCTCCCGCCTGTTACATACTGCATTTCTTGAAGATCTCGCCAGTCACGGGTGGATCGTTGTGGCTCCCGACCACCCGTACGATGCACTGTACACGGAGTACCCTGACGGGTCTTTTGCCCGCATGCCCAACTCGGCCCTCGACGACTTTCCAAATGAGCTGCCGGGACTGGTAGACACCAGGGTGAAGGACGTGCAGTTTATTGCAAATCTGCTGAAGAACGGCACACTGCTCCCTCGACTTTCATCTCCGCCAACTATTGGTATCCTCGGTCACTCTCTAGGAGGCAACACTGCCGCTCAGGCCGTCGCCAGCAACACTTCCACCTTCCCGTGTGGTGCCAACTTTGACGGGGGCATCTTTGGTCCCGTTGCTATGACGGGCCTTGACCAGCCCTTCCTCCAGATCGGTGCAGCCAACCATAACCAGACGACAGATGCCACCTTTTCAAACTTTTGGGATGTCTTGAAAGGATTTCGTCGCGAGTTTACTGTGAATGGCACGGTACACCAGTCCTTTATGGATTTGCCAGTGTTACGCGACACTCTCGGCGGCGATTATCCCGCAGAACTCTATAACCAGTCCGGAACGGAACCTGGTTCACGTCTCCTCGAGATCGAGACCTCGCTGATCGATGCTTTCTTCCGTTTCTGTCTGACCGAGACGAAACCTTCCGACAACCTCGACCAAGTGGCCAAGAATCTGTCACCGGATATCTCTGCTCGCAAGATGTGGTGACGTGAAGTGAAATGATGTTGAAACGGTCTGTGATATGATAGTGTATATTAAACTCGTATATATATTGAAATTATCAGCGCCTGTGATATCTGCTATTTGGAGGCTACCATAAATATTGTGTCAGAGTAAGAAGAAAATCAGCTTTTTCTGAAACTAGAGACTTTTATGCTCATAAATAAGAGGATTTTTATAGGATTATTGCCAATAACATTTACAATGAAAAGTAACTACAATACCTACAGTGTTTCTTTCTTTCTTTTTCTTCTTCTTCTTTTTTATGTTTTCAAATACTCCATAACTTTTCCAAGGAGGACTTATGCAATGAAGAAGCCGGCGAAGAAACAATTCTGATATTAGTACTCCGTACGTCGTATTTGCTGCTTGTCTGTGACCTCAAAATAAAGATCTCACCTAAGATTCTTATCGCAGCCCACCTCACAATCAGCATTCACCCGACTTGCACGGCTTTCCTCTTCAACTGAATCCTCTCCCGAACCCATCCCGCGCCGGAGACCGAACGGATGTACAAAAATCTGTGACTTTTGAATTTCCGGGGACCCTCACGAACTATCGTCGAGTTTGTCAGTTTTCTGGGCATATTTTGGTACCATTTGTCAGTATGCACGCATCCGTTAGTTCGCTCACCAGAAGAATGGTCTGATGTGGGAATAACGCAACATCATGGCGCAATCCAATCGGGCCAGTGCGCCATCCGCCAGCTATCGACCATCCCGCGAGGTTGCCCAAATCGACAGCCATCGAAATGAACAAGGTCGGCTCGATTATAACATAATACGCGAACACAACGCGAAGACAAACTGGGAAAGGCAAAAGCCATATTCTTGGTTATACTTTCTCAATCTTAGCATCTCGACCTTATTCTCTCGACCTTATCAAAATTTCTTCCAGCTGTGCCGAAATGGTCTGGAGAGTCGCCATCATCGGTGGCGGTCCTGGTGGCCTTGCCGCTGCCATTGCCCTCACACAACTCAACGAGCAACAGCTAAAGGCTGGCAAGCCGGCCCTCGTCGACTGGACCTTGTACGAAAAGAAGCCGCGGATCAGCGAGACAGGCGGTGGTATTAGCATCCAGCGGCACACGTGGCGTATGCTCGAGTTGCTGGGCGTGGCCGACCGGATTGATTCCCGTGATGTCTTCCGACCCGAAGACGGCCGGTCCGTTGAGCACCGAAATGCCGTGACGGGCGTGTTGATTGCCCGTCGGTTCCACTCGGACGACACGCCGCCACACCAAGTGAGTGGGCGCATGGTGCGGGCCAAGCTGCAGAAAGCATTGCTGTCGGCTGTGGATGGGTCCAAAGTCAGAGTTGGCAAGAAGTTGGTGTCCGTTGAGGAGGCCAGCACCCCCGAGAATGGTGTTCAGCTGACCTTTGCCGATGGCGAGTCCTCTACCTTTGACCTCGTCACTGGCGCCGATGGCATTCGCTCTGTCGTCCGCTCGTTCCTGTCACCCTCCCACAAGTTGTCGTACAACGGTCAGTTTGCGTACCGCACCATCCTGAGAAATGCAGACGTCAAGGCCATCAATAGTATTCCCAAGGCGCCCATCTTTTGGCAGTATGTCGGCGGCAAGTACGTCTATACGTGCCCGCTCGGCGGCGACGACTTTGAGTTGACGGCGCGGATTCGCCCGGACCTTGACGAAAAGGAGGCGGCAAAGCAAACGAGCTGGGGCCAGCCGTACGATTTGAACAAGCTGTTGCCGGCATACGCTGACTTTGCACCACCACTCCGCCAAATCTTGAAGCTGGCGGCCGATGTGGGCGGTACGCAAGAGTTTGCAATGTTCAACGGACCACGGCTGGAGACGGTGGTGAAGCCGGTTGGCACATCGAGTGAGGCCGGTGTCCTTCTTCTTGGCGACGCCTCCCACCCGTTGTCTGGAGCGTTTGGTGCAGGAGCTGGCTTTGCCTTTGAGGATGCTTACACCTTGGCCCGCGCACTGTCGTGGGCACATTTGTCAGGCCGCGGCCTGTCTGATGCTCTGTGGATATACGACAACACACGGTCGCCGCACTATGCCAACTTGTACAAGGAGCTGGACCGCGGCGGGGCCATCATCAAGGACGTGTCGAGCCAGAAGCTGCCTCTGCACGACGAGATCAACGAGCGTGTGCGGCGGCTGTGGCTGGATGACGGCAAGAGTGGTTCGGGATGGGTATATCTATACCATGCTGATGAGGTGGTTGAAGAGGTGATCCAGAAGAGAGAGAAAGAGCTGGCCGAAGGACAACAGACGCAGGAGGCACAGAACGTGTTTACAGATGCGGCGGTGCCGGTTGAAGAAAGTACTGGAACCGCCTTGGCACTCGCCGAGGCGCCCACGACAAACGAACAATCCGAACAGCCCACGTCGGTCAAAGATGTGATCGTGCCGGTGGTACAGGAAGTAGCTGCCGCAGCAGCATAAGCAAATAAATTTAGACTGCATGATAAGAGGATGGTTAATAATAACCAAATATATAACACAAAAAACCCGAGTCTGAAATTCTACCAGCGATACGTAGTGTGTACGAGAGAACCTGAAACACAGTTCCTAGTAAATATCCGGTATGTTTTGTTGCTATCTGGAGCCGGAATAAGATTCTTTGTCTGATTTACAAATATAGCCCCTATCCACGGCGCACAGAGACAGAAAATATGCTAAAACAGACCATTGAGAGCCTCTCTGACCTGCGCAGAGTTATCCATGTCCAGCTGGAACCAGTCGTATTCGTCGAGGGAGTGCACGTCTAGTGGAGCAAAGGACATTGACGGGCTCTGGCTGATGTCGTCAAAGGACTCCAGGGATTCCTGATTGTGCTGTTGTTGCTGTGTCGGCTGTGCCGGGAAGAGATTTGGTGAAAGCGTCGATGCAAGCGTCTCCAAGAGGCCCTGTTGATGCTGTTGCTGCTGCTGATTTTGCGGTGCCGGCTGTTGTCTTGTGCCGCCTGCCAGAACAGGCCCCGTAGTAGGCGCATTGCCTTGCATCACGCGATCAGCGATCGCACGGTTGGCACCCACGGCGACGGCGGTCTCAAGGCCCTGCGCAGACGGCGATCCGCCACTGGTCGAGACGGACGTTTTTAAGTTGCGGAGACTGTAATGAAGAACAGAATCTTCGAGCGGCTCTTCTAGGTCGCCGGTGGGCCGTTCCGGTGATTCCAGATACTCTTGCTGTTCTGCATCCAGCTCGCCAGCCGGCGTGATGGGGACAGTTCTGGTGCTGGCTACCTGCGCGTCGTAGAGGCGCAAAATGCGCGCCCACTGTTTGATATGGTTAGCATTCGCGATGGGTGAAAACATAAAGGGCACACGCCGGATGGTGTGGGTGCCCGCTTACCAATTTATCAAGGACGGCCCAGTACGGCTTCATGAGCTTAAGTAGCTTGAGGCAGTTGATCATGTTGCCCCATGCCGCACCGCTGCCAGTGCTGCTTTTCGGTAAGACAGAAATCTGGACCGATGCCGCAACGTACATGCAATAGCCGACGAACGGGGCAATATGCGCGGGGTCCCACTCGAGTGCCAAGAGGTGTGCACCGAGCTCAGACAGCGACCGCGCACTGCGAAGCGCCACGGCAGCACTCATCTGGACAACCTCGCGAGGCATGTCGCGCGCCATCACAAGACCGCTAAAGTGTGGCACCAGCGACGCGCTGAGCACCAGGTAGCACTGGTGGTGCAGCGCGTGGAGCATGGCGTAGATGGGCTGCTGGTTCACAACAAGCTGGCGGTACAGGTTGCGCTTTGAGTAGGCGAGGTCCGGGTGGAGTTGTGACGCCCAGTTGGCAATGTCGGTCTGCAGCGAAAAGGCATTGACCCACGCTTCGCGCCGGGGGAAGCTCCGTCGCATGTCAATGTGGTCCCGAATTCGCGCCCTGTGGCATTCATTACTTCGGTTAATGACCAGAAGAGAAGAGAAGAAAACAAAAGCAGAAAACAAACGGGGAGTCGTTACCAGATCATCATGACTTTCATAATCTCTGCCATGATGCTAGGGGTCTGCAACTGTGTATTGTTGTGCCCGTCGCCGTGGTCGGCACCTCGGTTGCCGCCGCTCTGGGCAATGGTGATGGGGGCCGGTGATGCCGTCTCCGGTTCGTCTGTGCTGCACAAAAAGATATCCTCGCTCACAGGAAGCGGCAGGGTCAGCACCAGCGTGTCAGCCGCGCTGCCGGGTGTGTAGTGGTCCGAGTTGATGACGTTTGTAACCCACGAGGCCCAAAAGAGCCGCTTGAGCGTTTCGGCGTTGAGGTCGACGGGCTGCGCAGGTCCGAGGCGGTGCGATGCACTGCTAGCTGGTATAAGTGTATCCCTGGAATCTACAACCGTAGACCGTACGGCGCGGTAGCCGATGCCTAATCGAAGGACGTGTTAGCGGATGAGCAAACCGCTAGGTTTGGCGCCTTGCCTTTCCGAAACGTACCAGAGAACATGGTGTTCCGCTTGGAATCGCCTTGAGAAAACCAGTAGAGAGACAGGATCTGGCACGTCTGGACCATGTACAGCGTCGGCTGGTCGGCCTCCTGCAGCGCCAGCTGGCCGGCCTCCAAGGCCCAGCCCTCGGTGACCCGCCGCACGTCCCCCACTTCCCGTGCCAGCGCATGGTGTCGTTTGTCGTGTGGCGGTAGACAGGAAATGAAACTAGACAAGAAAGCCGTCAATTAAAATCAGAACAAAACGAACGAAAAGGAAAGCCGGCATGTCTGCTTGGTGTCACCCACTGTGCGGCATGGGCATGCATCGCCAGCAGCGTGTGCCTCGGCACAATGCCGCGCGAATCCGCCTGCTCGAAACTCGGAACATGCACGATCAACGAAGCGTTGAAGGCACAAACCAAGTATGTGTCCTGCAGCATCTTGCGCAGTTGACAGCGCGGTCCAGGAGGCTGCTGGGTGCAGAGGGATATGCTAGGCGTTTGCGGTGGAGCGGCACTGGCCAGCGGAGGACCATCGGCCGAATTCCAGTCTGTACGGCGCCTCTTCCGCTGTCCTCTCGTTTGCCCTGGATCAGAAGCACCATCTCGCCGGCTCTCCTTGTCTGTCGTGATCGCTGGTCCGGGAACGTTGTTTGAGTCGAAAGCCGGTGTCTTCCGGGCTTGCATGCGGCGCGATGCGATCAGCCGCCGATCCGGTGGCTCCGGATACGTGCATGGCAGCCGCAGCCTTGCACATTTGGCACACTCGGGTTGCTCATGCGAGCATCGGACCTGAGAAAAAAAAGAATGGTAAGACGAGGGATCGGGGACAATTTTTTTATCATGTTTGTATACCTTTGTTTGTTTACCTTTTGCTCACGGCACCGTTGGCAAGCCGTGACTGCCAGCGTTGCTTGCCCGTCTTCCATAACGATGCTGCGCGTGATTGTTAATACATGTACAACGTCCGGAGTAGAATTATGCGAGGTACAGCGAATGCATCACTGGGGTAAGAGGTCAAATGGGGCACGTCCGCCAAACGGCGTATTTATTGTGAGATATCCTCCCTACCCCGCACCCGGGAACAGGTTACCATCCAGCTATTACTGCCCGTGGCCTGACCACGTCCCCATGGGGAAAGGACCCATGGGTCCCCCAGGCAAATATATTGGACAAACCTGGCCTATCTCTCACTCTAGTTTTCTTATTATTTTATTTCCCTGATCTCTTAAGGGCCCTTGAACATGTCTTTGTTGTGGTGTCAAGTGAGAGGTGAGAGATAAGTTTGTTTCGTGTAAGACTACTTATTTTGACACCATTTTCTTGAACTATACGGTGTCTTCTTGCGACGGTTTTGGCACAAGTGAGAGAAATAAAGTAAACAAATCATCTACACCGTCGTCCTCTAATATAAATGGACCTGCTACTCAAAGACAACAGCCGCAATGAAACTACAACCGTGCTCGATTCGGAAATACACCATCCTCCCCAAACAGCATTCTTCATCGTCTCCTAGGCTGGAAGAGCAGTCCCAGTCTTCTCTCCGGCGGTGCTTAAAAACTCGACGTGCTCCATGCCGGGCTTGGTCTTTCCATTCTCAATGGCAGTGCGTGTATCCACGTCCAGCGGGAACCGACGGGCCACTGCGACGGTGTCAAAGACAGACTTTGACTCCGTAAAGATAATATCAATCTCCTCGAGGGTGCAGCCGTTGGTCTCGGGATAGAAAAAGTAAATGGTGAGTGCCGACACGGCGTTTGTCACGGCAAACACGATAAAGTACTTGTTCCCAATCCTGGTAAAGGCGATAGGGCTGACTTCGGCAATCAGGAAACTGTAGAACGGGGTTGGTTTGGTAAGATACAAAGAGACAAAGAGCGATGGGGACAGAACACGGGAAAGGAAAACGGACTTGAGTAACCAGCCGACTGCGGTGGCGATGCCGCACACGGGTGTGCGGAGGTCGTCGGGCGCGACCTCGGCGGCATAGAGGAACGGAATGCCGAGCCATCCAATGGTGAAGAAGAATTTGAAGCTGAAGACGAAGAAGACGGCAGCTTTGAGCGCGGCTTTATTGGTCGAAGCCGAAGCTGTGCCGGCCAGACACGCCATGGACACGGAACACATGGCGGCGCCGAAGAGCATGAGTTTTCGCCGGCCAAAGCGATCGACGGTGAACGAGCAGATAAACGCCGCCAGCGTAATGGAAATGGCAAGGCAGCCGGCGAGGATGTAGGATAGATCGAGGGAGAAATGCAACTCGGCCTGGAAGATCGTGGTCGTGTAGTACACCACGGCATTCGTGCCATTGGCCTGCAAGAAAAATTGTGCACCGCACGCCAAGCCTATGGCATGGAAAGTCAGTATCGTGGGGTAAAAAAGGAAGGAAAAAAAAATAGAAAGGAAGCAAGCACTCACAAAGACGGTGGAACACACGACGGCCGCCCATCGTAAACAGAGAGGAAAGCGGGACCGTCCGGTTGTTCATCACATGGGAGGCCTGTTGAATGTTGAAGACGGTCTGCTCGACGCTGTCTTCCAGCTCAGTGTCCGTCCAGTCTGCACGCACGCGCTCGAGAATGGCCTTGGCCTCGGCCTCGCGCTTCTTCTTGATGAGCCAGTGGGGCGACTCGGGCAGGAAGCACATGAGCACGGCGAGAGAAATGGTGAAAACAAGCGGAAAGGCCAGCGCCACACGCCACGAGGCCGACGAAGTCTTATAAAACTGCATGCCGTACTCGAGCCAGCCGCCCACGGCGCCGCCAAAGCCGGCAAACATGCCAAAGGCCGACACGTGGGCGCCACGCGACCGGGGCCGCGACAGCTCGGCCTGCCACGCCGACACCGTGGCAATGAGCGCGCCACTGCCGAGGCCAAGGACAATGCGGGCTACAATGAGCTGCGCAAACGCGTAACTGGACGACATGAGCACGTAGCCAATGCCCTGGACCACGTTGGCGACCAGGATCGTCTTTTTGCGGCCGAGGACGTCGCCGAGCAGCATGCAGGTCAGGCCACCAATCGCGCCAAACAGCGTGTACAGGGCGACGACGGTGCCTAGTCAGGGTTAAACAAACGAACAAAAACGGCGAGACATCACAAGAGGACATGAGGCGACGGACCTTCAATGGTGGATTTGTGCGCCTTTTCTGCGCCGACAGTGGTGATGGAGTTGATCTGCGGAAACTGCTCGTAAAACGACGGCAGTCTCACGAGGTTGCCCAACGCGGACTGGTTGAAGCCAAAGGTGCTGATGGCCAGGCCGGCCGCAGCCCAGACGGCCCAGGAGAGCTGTTTTCCTTTAAGCTCCTTCATCATGCCGTGCAGGAACAGTGCGTGAATCGTTTCGTGAGAGGAGAGTTTGTTTGAGAAACCAAATAAATAAATAAAAAAAGCACTTCTAACAGAAAGGCACGTCTGACGGTAATGTCCTGTTCCTTTGTACTCTGCAGGTGAGCGATCGCTTCGTACGATGATCTACCCCACGGGGAAGAAAATCCGGGGAAGAAGAACATCGGAGAAGAAGCCATTCGGAGGAGTCGGAGGAGACAAGGGTGGGTGGGTGGAGATAAGGCTTGTGCGATGCTACTAACACCATTACGTCGGGCCGGTCTGGTTACCACATCGCCATCAACCATCGGTCCGAACATTGTTGCTACACTTGGCTGACTTGTTTGCATTGCATTCTCTCCAAGCCTCAGTAGGTATACAAAAGTGTCACAATGGACTGCACGTTGCTTGTTTTAGTGCCACCAAGCCACGTATTTTGTTTTTCTTTTCTTTTCTATTTTCTTCATTTAAAACCCCTTTATTTCCCGCATTTCTTTCTCCGAGTTACTCGCGCGCCATGTCCAGCACACCACCCACGATTCCGCGCCCCAAGCGCGTAGTTACCGGCCACAACGACAGCGGAAAGGGCATCATCCAGGTCGTCGACCAGGGCCGGTGGACAGAAGTCCAGGGCGGCAAGGCGCTGTGGAACGTCATGTGGTCGACGACGACGTTTCCCATTAACAGCGCCACGGACGACGCATTACAGCGCGAAGCAGGCAAAAAAGACGACGAAAAGACCAAGGTCATGGCGCTGTCGCTGCCCAACGGCACTGTGCTACGCATGGTGGACCGCGCGCCCGGCACGCAGTCGGCCATGCACCGGTCGCAGACGGTCGACTATGGCGTGGTTCTGGATGGCGAGATGGAAATGGTCATGGACTCGGGCGAGTCGGTGGTGCTGCACGCCGGCGATGTGTGCATCCAGCGCGGGACGCTGCACCAGTGGCGCAACAACACCAACCAGTGGAACCGCATGCTGTTTGTGCTGATGGATGCCGAGCCGCTGACCGTGGGCGGCAAAGTTCTCAAGGGGGAGTCGGGGTACGAGGGCGTGCAAGGCGTGGGCAGTCGTCTGTAGGCAGTATTTGACAAGAGGCTAGAGAGACTAGATACTAATACCATTGCACAGGCATTCTCTCACATTCGTTCACAAAGTTGTCTAGCATAAATGTCGTGAACAACTACGCTCGGGATGGTTGGAGTCGCCACGATACTCGTTCATCGGGCTTATTCCGTGTAATAGACTTGAACGGATTCAGCTGCATATTGCAAACATGCTTTGACAAAATAGGGTTGAATGTCACGGTTCATGGAAGATGAAAGACATTATAAAATTGTATGCACTAAACTATGCAGTAGATGTTTTGGATACAATAACGAGTTACTTTGGGATAATGGGGAGCAGGAAGAACGAGTCCTGCCCGGGGCCCGTGTAAATGGTGGTCTTGCCAGCATACACATCCGAACCACGGTCTTGTGGATGGTTGTGCAAAAAGGGCCCTGCACCCTTTTCTCTCCAGTTGAGCGATGGATCGGCCAGGGCACTGGCCCGCTGGAAGTCGTGCCCGCCAATGCGAAGCGTAATGTAGTAGCCAGCCGGCAGCGTGATGCTGGTGGGCCACACCTCAATGTCGAGTTCGTAAATTTTGTTGGGCTCGAGTGGCTGCCTCTCGTCGTGGCTGTGGTAGGGCCTGTACGGCTTGGTCAGGGCCGCATCCAGTTTGCGATGGGAGGCGCGCAGCCAGCCCATGGACAGCGGCGTGTGCGGGTCCCAGGCGCCCTGGAATTCGACCTCGGTGCCGTCGGGCGACCAGCCCTGCAGTGTCAAGAAGAGGTCCGCGTCGGCCGTAGTGGATGACATGAAGAGCTTGACCGCCATGGGGCCAGTGATCTCAGTGGTCACCGGCAGCGGGTCGGAACGGAACACGGCCTCGTCGCCCATGGCGTCGATTGTAATCGAGCCCTGCTCTTGCTGCGTGGTGGCTGTCGACGCAGTCGCCAGCGCTTGGCTGCTGGCTTGCAGGTGCAGCTTGGTCCATTGCGTGTTGGGCAGCGGCCAAGCTGGCTCTCTGCGCACCTCGTCGCCCAGCTCCTTGTCAGGCCGGCGCTCCCGCAGCAGCACGGGCGACTCGTCGAGCCAGCCGTTGTCGATGCCCTTGAGAA
Source organism: Ophiostoma sp. CBS 140.51 (assembly GCA_029298735.1). Lineage (NCBI taxonomy): Eukaryota > Fungi > Ascomycota > Sordariomycetes > Ophiostomatales > Ophiostomataceae > Ophiostoma > Ophiostoma sp. CBS 140.51. The sequence goes on from JANSLP010000041.1 coordinate 120,826, forward strand.
AACAATCGAGGAAGCGTTTTTGTAGTTGCATGGCATGGTCGAGATAAAAGGCCACGTCGTGCCGGCCCGGATGCACGGCCAGCCACTTGTGCGTCGAGGCCGCACGACCAAACCCCTCAAAGTTGCCGCGGGCGTGCAGACCAAACCCGGCGAGGTTAGCCGCGCTGAGTAGCGGCACCGTCACGCGCGACCAGTCCGGCGTGCGCTCCCGGTACCAGTCATCCACGAGTGGGCGGGCCACGGGATGTACGAGGGGCTCGATGCGATTGGCTTTCAACTCGTCTTCGGACAACACCTCGGGCCCCGTGGCCTTTTGCTGCAGCCACGGGTCGTCAGGTCCGTTGCCGTTGCCGTGCTGGGCAGGGATGACTTGCTTGGGGTACCACGACTCGAGAAAGGCGTTGGACAGGATGCCGCCGTGGCGGCACTGTTCGCGGTAAAAGTCGGAGCAGCCCTCCCACGGCACAATGGCGGCCAGATGCGGCGGTTGCAGCGACGCCACAAGCCACTGGTTGATGGCGTAGTACGAGATGCCCAGCAGGCTGACCTTTCCGCTGCACCACGGCTGCACGCCCGCCCACTCAATGGACTCGTACAGGTCGCGGATCTCGCGTGGTGAGAAGAGGTCGATGACACCGGGACTGCGGCCCGCGCCACGCGAGTCCACACGCACCACCGCATAGCCCCATGCCGTCCACGTCTCCGGGTCGGCCGTCTCCCAGGTCATGTTGGACTTGGTCGAGCCCGGCAGAATGTCTGGGTAGCGCTCGAGCATCCACTTCCACTGCAGCGCATAGCCCGTCTTGTACTCGACGCCCTTGCCGTACGGGCCCATGTTCATAATCACCGGCGCCGGCGACTGGTCATCGTCCGGTCGGAAGACATCTGCCTTGAGTGTGAGGCCGTCCGAGACAGTGATGGAGACGTCGCGTTCGACAATCATGTTGGTTGTGAGCTTGCGGAAAATAATTAAATAGAAAATGGGGGAATGGGGAAAAGGACTGAATAAGCAGAGACAGAAAGCAGTGGGTGGAGCAATGGCCGTGTCAAGATGGAGACGAGAAGCAGGCTGCTGCTGTTAAAAAGAGCTCTACGGGGTTTACGGACTTTGTCCCCCACGGTCTTCGGCCCAAAGTGAGTTTGAAGTGTGAAGAGTCCGCATGGATGAGGGGGTTGCCGTCTTTGGGGTAGTACCTCCGTACGGTAAACAAATCCGTTGGGCTAGCATCACCATCGGACCGATCTCCACATTTCTCGAGGTCTTGCGTCTGAATGATGAATCGCAAGAGGAACAGAGGCACGACTCCGTAGCTGCAACGCATTGTCGCCGTCTAAGAAGGAGGCGTACGTGAGCAATTACATAAGGCATCATTGTTTGTGCATGATGGAAAGAAGAGAAATGACTGCCGAAATGGTGAAGAATACACAAGACTCATTTACTCATTTTGACATACTTTGACATACTTTGACATATTTTGACATATTTTGACAACTACTCCCTTCTCAACAGCCACGCAGCATAGCCGGCCCGTCAAAGCAAACATGTCGAGTCAAACCACGGGACACGAGCTTCCTCGCAAGCTATGGACACACCCAAGACCAACCGAGACGGCCATGTTCCATTTCATGAAGCAGGCCGAACAGGATGCACAACAGTTGTTTCCAGACTACGACGCGCTGTACCAGTGGTCGATCCAGCACCCGTCTGCCTTTTGGCGGTCCGTGCTGGCTTTTTTCCCCATCGTCTACTCGGGCACCGTGCCGGACCCCGTGGTTGACGAGCACGCGCGCATCGACACTGTACCCAAGTGGTTCTCCGGCGTCCAGCTCAACTTTGCCGAGAATATTCTTTTCACGGGCACGGTGTCCGGCGCAAGATCATGTCCGTGCCCTGGCAAGGAAGACGACAAGATTGCGTGCACCGAGGTCCGCGAAGACACGCCCCACGAGCCTGTGCACATTACGTGGGCTGCGCTGCGCGAGCGTGTCGGCCGGCTGGAGCAGGCCATGAAGGCGCAGGGCATCCGCAAGGGTGACCGCGTGGCTGTCGTGGGCAGCGTCTGCACCAACACGCTCGTCGTCTTTCTGGCCACCACTGCGCTGGGTGGCATCTTCTCCAGTAACAGCACCGACCTGGGCCCGGCGGCCATCCTCGACCGTCTCCTACAGATCCAGCCCAAGCTGCTCTTCGTCGAGGACTATGCCGTGTACAAGGGCACCACCATCGACTTGCGGCCCAAAACAGCTGCGCTCGTCGCTGGCCTGCGGCGTGATCCCAACTTCCAGGGTGCGGTAGTGTCCCCGCGATTTGCGGAGGCGGCTGACCTATCGGTGGTGCCACTATGCCAAACATGGGACGCGTACGTGGCCAAGGCGCCCTCGGCATTGCTCGTGTTTGAACCCATGGACTTTGCGGCGCCCATGATCATCCTCTACTCGTCGGGCACCACGGGCCAGGCCAAGTGCATTGTGCATTCCGTGGGCGGCATCGTGCTGAGCGGCCACAAGGAATCCACGCTGCATCGCCTCGTCGACCACACCTCGACGCAGCTGCAGTTCACAACCACCAGCTGGATGATGTATCTCAGCGCCGTGCAGCTGATGCTCACTGGCGCGCGGCTCGTCATGTACGACGGCCACCCATTCACGCCAGACACAACTTCGCTGCTGCGCCTGGCCGCTCAAGAACAGGTCACCCACTTGGGCATCTCGCCACGCTATCTACAAACCCTGCAGTCCGGCGGCATCGTGCCCCGCCGCGCGTTCGACCTCGGCCATCTCCAGGTGGTGACCAGCACGGGCATGGTTCTGTCTGAGGCTTTGTTTGCCTGGTTCTACGACACGGCTTTTCCGCCATCGGTCTTGCTCGCCAACATCTCGGGCGGCACCGACATCGTGGCTGCGTTTGGCACCTGCAGCCCGCTCCTTCCCCTCTACATTGGCGGATGCCAGTGCATCTCGCTTGGCATGGCCGTCGAGGCGTTTGACGCAGACGGCCGGCCGGTGCCGCCGGGCGAGGCCGGCGAGCTCGTGTGCACGAGGCCGTTCCCCACCATGCCCGTGCGGTTTTGGGGCGACGATAATGGTATAAAGAATACAAAGAAGAACAACAACGTGGGCAGCCGTTACTTTGGCAGCTATTTCGACAAGTTTGCCAACGTGTGGACGCACGGCGACTTCATCAGCTTCCACCCACACACGCGGCAAGTCATGATGCTGGGCCGCGCCGACGGCGTCCTCAACCCCAGCGGCGTCCGCTTTGGCAGCGCCGAGATCTACAATGTCGTCGACGACGAGTTTGCCGACTGCATCTCCGACAGCATCTGTGTGGGCCAGCGGCGGCCGCACGACACAGACGAGCGCGTCATTTTGTTTGTGCTAATGCAGCCGGGAAAGCAGTTCAACAGACAGCTCGTTCAGAACATCAAGCAGCGCATCTGGGCACGCTTGTCGCGCCGGCATGTGCCCAGCTTCGTGTTCCAGACACCAGAGATTCCGGTAAGTCGTGTACCCCCTTTGCCTTGCGGTGTGGACCAAATGGTGGACAAGAAAAGCAATGAAACTCACCCACGGACACACAAAACCAGACAACCCTCAATGGAAAAAAGGTCGAGCTGCCTGTCAAGCACATTGTGTCCGGACGGGATGTCAAGCCATCGAGTTCGCTTGTTAATCCAGGGTGCCTCGCCTTTTACTATTCATTTGCCCGTGATGACGTGCTGGGAGGGAAGACGGGCGCCGGCCAAATGGCACACCTGTAGCCATGCAGTCCAAGATATAAATATCATCACTTACTTTTGCGTTCATGGAAGAGTTTTACATAGGTCGTATCTTGCTTTTGTTTTTGTTTTTCTTCTCCCAATTTTTTTATAAGTTGCATTGTGTATGCTACGGTCAATATTTGATAAACGACCAAGTCACCATTCATTAAAGTCGTTGATTCGGATCATATGAACACTCGGCAATTTCTTCCGTATCGAATGTTCCGCAAACAGGACATGTCGGCACGGCTCGATGTTTCTTATTGGACAATGATATGACTTCATCTCCATCACAGCCTTGGTCCTGAATCCACATTGACCTTGCCGTGCTCACACACTGCCACCAGCTGACCATCACGTCTCCGCTTGATGGTTCCCCGCAATGCCGCCAGAGTCCTGCCCACCTGTACCACCTCACAATCAATGAGCAGCTCCGTGCCTGCGGGTGCTGGGCGCAGGTATGTGACAGACAACGATCGCGAGACACCCAAGCTGTCCCAAAAGCCAGGACGGCCGATGCGTGCCAAGGACAGGGTCGTGGTGAAGTCAAATATGGACGCAATGCAGCCACCGTGGAGGCTGTTCATGCGGTTGCAGTGCTTTGGTCGGACGGTAAAGGCAAAGGACACGACGGGAGTGTCTTGCGTGTCGGTGGGCGATGTCTGGACAAGAGACAGATGCGGAAGTATGGCTGCCATCCAGTTCCCGGCGGCAAGGTTGCCCGCTTCGTCTGGTATGCTCTTCAGCCACATTTCTGCTATCTCATCCAGTGTGTCTTTTGCCATTGTGAAAAAGAAAAAAGAAAAAAGAAAAAAAGAAACCAATTAAAGATGAGAGTGTGAATGGAAAGAGGAGTGAAGGTGCAATTTGACAGTTCTTTTCCGTATTTAGTAGGATTTCTCAGGGAAGCAACACACAGAGCTCAGGGGATCCCATGACCGTTAAAACTTGCCAGTATTGCATCTTCTATGCATTTGCATCGCGTACAGGTGTTGACCATGGGCTCAACCGTCATGTCAGGGTTTCTAAACGCTTCCGGGGGTGTCGGGGATGCTGGTTTTCAGTCTTCCCTTCTACGTCGGTCCGGTCCTGTGCTCTTTTCAAATCAGCAGCTACTGTCGGCCCGACCCCACGGGGTAGGTCCAAAACTAGCGCAAGTACAGTCGCGGCTTGGCCTGGTCTGAGGTACTCTGGCAGGCTGGGTGCTCTTTTTTTATGTAATTCAAACATAGTACAAAAATGATACACTTCTCGCTAAGAGCAAGTCTTGCGGTCTCGTGCATGTGAATTTCCACGCCCCATTCATCGTCACCGCCATCCAATTCCCGCCAACAACAAGTACAAACATCTTTTAACATGGCAGCGCAACGTCTGCAGAGCATTGCATCGCATATCACGGGCACTCGAGAAGGCGTCGATCGAATGTAAGTCTCGTCCGCGCTTTGAGGACTCCAAATAAACGTTGACACGCGCTGATGCTATCGTAGTCTCGAAAAACATCCCGACGATGTGGTCATCACGCTCGCCTTCCGCACTCCCTTGTGCAAGGCCAGCAAGGGCGGCCTCAAGGACACACCGGTCGATACCATGGTCTTCAAGGTGCTCCAGCAGGCCAAAGAGCGAATGAATATGGATGCATCGCTCGTGGAAGAAATCTGCCTTGGCAATGTATGAAAACAGAAAAGACCCCACACACCGTGCTGCTGAATGCTCAATGTGCTTAATGAGCTCAATGTGGTCAATATGCTAAATGGAACGCCGGTCGTTTAGGTCCACGAAGGGAAAGCGGCATACTATTGCCGGGCCGCGGCACTGGCCGCTGGGTTCCCGACCACGACAACCGCTTCGACGGTCAATCGGTTCTGTGCGTCGGGGCTGCAGGCCGTCCAAGCCGTGGCCAACCAGATCACAGCCAGTGCCATTGACGTGGGCATGGCCATTGGCGCCGAGTCCCTGACCTTTGCCGGCCCCCGTCTGACACGGCCGTTTGCCCAGGCGATTCTGGACGCTAACCAGGACGCGGCCGACTGCATGAACCCCATGGGGCAGACGTCTGAAGTGGTGGGGGCCGAGTTCCACATCACGCGAGAGGAGCAAGACGCGTATGCGGCGATATCGTACCAGCGGGCCGAGCAGGCGCAAAAGGCCGGCTGGTTCGACGACGAAATCGTGCCCATCACTGTCATGGACAAGGACGGCAAGGACACCACGTTGACCAAGGACGAGGGCCCGCGCTGGGGCACAACCGTCGAATCGCTGAGCAAAGTCCGGCCCGCCTTTTCCGAATTTGGCAACCGGTCCACGGGCGGCAACAGCAGCCAGTTGACCGACGGTGCCGCCGTGGTCCTGCTGATGCGGCGGTCCAAAGCACAAGAGCTGGGACAGCCGATCCTGGCCAAGTTCTGCGCAGCGACGACTGTTGGCCTGTGAGTGTGCCTTCTCACTGTACTTTTTTTTGTGTTTTTTTCAACCATGCCTTGACGAGGACAACATGAAGTATGTGGCTAACAAATACCTTTTATTTGAAACAGAAGCCCGCGTATTATGGGCATCGGCCCGTCCGTTGCCATACCAAAGCTCTTGCAGAAACTGCATCTCAGCATGAACGACGTTGATCTTATCGAGATCAATGAGGCGTTTGCGTCCATGGCGGTCTATTGCAAAAAGGAGCTCGGAATTGATCCCGACAAACTTAATGTCCGCGGCGGCGCCATCGCTCTCGGCCACCCGCTCGGCTGTACTGGTATACGGCAGATCGTCACGGGCCTGAGCGAGTGCCGGAGAAGAAAAGCGCGCCTTCTTATGACGAGCATGTGCGTGGGAACTGGGCAGGGCATGGCAGGCATGTTTGTCAACGAAGTGGTGTAGGGAGGCATTGGCATTGTTTTGCATAACAGACCGTATTGTGCTCTTGACGACTAATACCTTTCTTTTCAAAAACTATGTGCACACTCACCAAAACGAGTCATGCCCAGGGATGTGATGTCTTTGCAGTCAAGTATGAATATGAGATCTTCGCATGATATCTTCGGCACATGTCTTGGCAACCAGCTACTGGGCAGTTGGAACTGCACGTTTTTGCACGGCACGGGATGGTGGTCTGTAAAACGATTTTACTGCAAATCTTTGACTGGTCGTTAATGTCAAGATAAGAAGACAAAAGCCTCACTTCTAAACATGCATTGTCCAGTCTCTTCTGTTCACATGGCTGGCCAGACTGTCATCGAACGAACGCCACAAAATTTTGCAATATCGGGGCCAGTGGCAGCATCGCGGAACGAGTGAAGGAGCAGTATCGCCTTGTAAGGTAGGATACGCGGTTCACCTTTCAGCCCAGCTCGCTTAACAGGTGGAATTATCTGTCGTATCTCTTGGCTATTCTGTGGGAATTTGTGGCCTCTTTTTGTGAATGAGTCTCCTTTCCTTTCTTTTTATCAGATTTGTAAACCATTTACAACAGCCCCCCTCCCCCCATGCGGCCACTAACACCCACCAACATTTAGCGGAGCTTACCCACAAGCGGCCCATACCATGACGGGGATTTAGGAGTAACCCCATCCAGGGCAATTTAGGGCAGTCAGTGAGGAGCCGTTGAATGGGGTCTTTCGTGATCATCTACTCCCGTAGCTGGTGACACTGAAATGGTAGTGGCCGCGCGGCACTTGTGAATAAGGGGAGAAGGATGAGAAAAATAACAATGAGATAGGAAAGGTTTGAAAAAACAAAAGAAACGAAAGCGTGAAAAACGTGAAAAGCGCCATAAACTCGGCCGGAGCGCATCCTTCGGCTATGAAGGACGTCGAGTCGCGGAGGGTTGATGGTAGTTGACGGCCTTGGTCTCCGCACGAGACACACCTTGAGACTGTCCCAAGCCTTCAAAAATACTTATTCGGGACAAGAGTACTCGGACTGTTTTTCCATTTTGTTTGACACCAGAAACATGGCATCTTCCGTCATCGCGGGTGCTTGGCTTTGGGATCAACTGTAGTAGTGATCGGCAGGCCTTTACAGCAGTGCATTTTGATTGTTGGCCACTGTAAGTTTTGGTAGCCTCGCGGCGCTGTCGCGGACTTCACTCACATTCTTGGCACTTTTGAGCGAAGCTCGCCTGCTCCCCGAATGGTGTCATTGGGCTTGCCATAAAAGAGTGCAGTATCCATTATGTCGCCATCCAGCCAGGCAAAGGCGAGGCAAGAACGTGTCGGCAGGCAGGCAAAACCACCAACAAAAATACTAGGATGGGGGTGCGGAATTTAAAAGTAAATAGAGCAAATCAATAGAGATTGGTAGCAGAAATGTCGGAATTACAAAATAAATGCCTGCAAAAGGAAACCAGGAAAATGGACCCCGACCTCGAACCCGACCGTACATACTGCACAAATGGAGCTGTACTGAGTAGATTGCACAGCTACACGACTGCAACTGTCCCGGGCAATCTGCAGCTGTCATGACTCGGTCATGTCATGACTTGGCCATGTCACGCACGCGATGTCTGTCGGTATAAGTTGATGGGCATGCACACTCCCCTTCCCACGGTTTTTTTTTTCTTACATCCATGTGTCTGTGTCTGATTTGTCTGACCCTTCCGCATCTTTCTGGGTCTGACTGATCGGCGGCACTGCCTTCTTCTTCTTTTTTAAAAAATTTGTTTGCATCTTCCTTCTCACCATGGCCGATCTTAAGGGGCTAACATCCACCAAGAATGATTTGGTCTACTCGTCCACGGCCGATGTTTCCTCTGACGATGAAGTGCGGCCGTCAGAGGGCAAGCGGACCTGGCGGTCTTTTTTCTGGTCGTGTAAGTCGACATCCTCTCAGATAATTCAAAATTATTCACTCACTGACTTTGTAGCCCTCGATGTCTCCAAGGAAGAGGCCTATTTCTTGACCAAACTCGACCTGACGCTCATTTCGGCATCGGCTCTTGGTGTCATGTGCCGGTACATTGACCAGGTCAACATCACCAATGCGTTCAACAGTGGCATGAAGGAAGACCTCAACCTCTACGGCAACCAGCTCAACTATGCCAACGCCATCTGGAGTGCTGCCTATGTCTTTGGCCAGGTGCCCTCCAACCTGCTGCTTACCCGTGTCAATGTACCCCTCTACATTGCCTTCCTCGAGTTTTCGTGGAGTGCTTTCACTTTCGCCCACGCTGGCGTCAAGAACGTCAACCAGCTCTACTGTTTCCGGTTCTTCGTTGGCCTCTTTGAGGCCGGTCACTTCCCTGCCGTCATGTACATTGCCTCGAGTTACTACAAACCACATGAACTGGCCCGGCGCAACTCGTTGATCCAAGTGTTTACGTCTGTCGGCCCTCTGTTCTCTGGTTTCTTGATGGCTGCCGTCTACGCAGGACTCAACGGTGTCAACGGCATTGCCGGTTGGCGCTGGATGTACATTATCTGCGGTGCCATCTCGGTCCCCTGCGCCCTGTGGACGGCCGTGGCGATGCCGCAGCTGCCTTCGAGAGCCAAGGCCAATTGGATCTTTACCGAAAAGGAGGCACAGCTGGCCCGCGCACGCATGCCCACGGAAAAGAAGCCCCTGACCGGCCTGTTCAAGTGGAAGGACATCAAGCGGTGGCACAAGACATGGCACGCGTATTTGTGTAAGTCTTCGACCTTGCTTCAGCTTATTTCCCTGTTTGCGTCCGATCTGTATCACAGCTAACTCGATACCAGTCCCTCTCTTTTTCACTTTCCTTTCCCAGTGGGGCCAGGCCGGCGGTTCCAGTAAGTTTCTCTGTTGTCCTACGTTTCCTTCTCGATCTGTACTTCGTCGTACTAACAACCGCAGTGATCTTCTGGGTCAAGAGCTACAATGTCACCGGAAAGCCTCTCGTCTTTTCCGTCGCAGAAATCAACATCATCCCTCTTGGTGTAAGTAGTACACCATCACATATTTTATTACTCATCACTAACATTTTAGATCAACCTCCTTACCATCTTCTTCACCCTCACGAGCTCCTGGATCTCCGACAGTCTGCCCAAGTCCCAACGCTGGCCGGGTATGCTCTTTGCCAGTGTCATGGCCATCATCTTCCCCATTGCCTTGGCATCAACGCCCGTCCATCCCACGCACATTGCCTCCCGCTGGGTCCTCTACTACTTGACATCCTTGGCCGGAACTTGTGCTGCCATCACCTGGACATGGGTCAACGAAGTCAACCGCGACGATCCCGAGAAACGGGCTTACATTTCTGCCATGGTACGTTTTTGTCTTGTCCTCGCTTCGCTCGAGAGCGGTCGGCGGTGTCTACCGTTCTGGCCTCCATTCGGTCGTCCAATCACTAATACTGATGTGCACTTCTAGATGAACGCCTTTGCCTACATCTTCACCGCTTGGGTCCCCATCTTCACCTTCCCCACCAGCAAACAGCCGTATATTGTCACAGGCAACTACATTACGGCCGGCTTTGGCGCCGGCGGTGCTCTGACCGTCCTCACCATGCGCTGGTTCCACAACCGCGACGTGGCGCGCAAGGAACAGGCAGCCGGCACGGTCGTCGAGGATGTGGAGGCGCCGTCGTCGTCGATTGTGGGAGAGAAGTATTAGAGGGAGGTGTGAACGAAAATAAATTAGTGCCTGTAGCTATCGTCGTAACCAATCTTCCAATGTATCACAATCGTTCCCTTGCTACATGTCGTCCATGGCCTGGACAAACAAGATCTGTTCATGTTCGCCAATGTCGTACAAATTCATTTCACTGAAAAGTGAAGGCGGCGGGCTGGCGAGCCAGCCTGTAGTTGGTGGAGGTAGCGTGGCCACAGCAGCCGTCGCAGTCGTCGCAGTCGACGTTGTCACCGCCCTGACTCCGTAGTATTACATCGCCCGTGCCGGACTTCCTTTCTGCACCTCTTTCCCTCTGTGGTTTGTGGTGAACACGACGACAGTGACGCCTGCTCAATCAACTCCTTACATTCTTCGAGTACATGCTCCGACGGTGTTGGATCTGGGTGCATGGTCTCGCTTCTCGCCAGAGACGTCTCATAGTCCCAGACTTCACACTCTTGTGAGCCATGTTGCCGATACTGTCCGGCCAAGTGCCTTTCGTCGAACAAATGGATGGCAGCTGGGAGTGCAACTGCGTCCGTTGAATGATACTGGTACAGCCGCCGGACGTGCACCGCCAAGTTCAGGACATACCGCCAATTGGGTCCAATGTTGGCCATGGTCTCGGGATTGACGCGTATTTGGCCGCAGGCTCGGTCGGCCGTTTCTGCTTCGATACTCCACAAAAACGGCAGCTGAATAGCACAGACACAGTACAGAGCAAACCCAACGAAGCCAGACCTTCGAAAAGCATCGTCCGGATGGCGGGTCAGAACTTGCTATGCCAACATGGAAATGTGACCGGCATGTTCATATGCCATTTGCGCGGACAGTCGCTGGCTGTAAAGGTTGGCCAGCCCAGACAAAGAGGATGAGGAGGGTCGAAGGGAAAATAGAGGTACCACTGACGCATGCAAAGCACATACGCACTGGTGATAGATGATGTGTAGGATAAGAAGTGCCGAGCGGAGACGGTCATCGTTCTCGGTACTGTTGTCAGCTAGTACGGTCGCAAAACACCCCCGGTAGCCCGGCCCTCCATTGCCTCAGTCGTGCATCCAGCTGGTTCACTGTCGTCAGCGTGGCCGCCGGATCTTGCGTCGTGTCGCGAATCAACTTGTACACGGCCTACCAGAGAGCCGTTATACGTACAACTTCGGCAAAAATACTCGGTGTGCGGACATCATCTTTTAATGTGAGAGTCGGTGTATTGTCGTCGAGGGCTCCTGCCTCAAACTGGTCTTCTCGGCACGGTAACCAGACCTTGGCTATTGTTGCATCCGAAAAGCTTGCTGTCGGTTCCGATACGTACTGGTTGATCACGTAGGCAGCCCAGAACCGTCGGTTGCTGAGCTCCGTCGATAAGCCGCTGCCGCCCGTTGTAGACTTTGTTGATAATGATGTGAGTCGTAGGTGTATCAAAACATTCCCCTCGTGTACCAGTGCCCGCTTCCAGTCACCGTGGCCGTACCAGAAGAGGCACAGATTTGTAAACGAGACTACCTTGGCCTCATCGGCGAGCTCTGCTTCACTAAAAAGAAGACGGGCTGCCTGCTCGGCCCATTCTCGACTGAATTCATTGTCTCGGAACGCAGTGGCCTTGTCGGACGTCTGGTAGAAGCTAGACGCCAACGCGCAGATGCTGAGGATCAGGTGCGGTTGTGCGCGTTTCCCATTGAAGTCGTTGATTAATGAAGTGCGGTGGACGAGAAGCGATGAGCTGTAGAGGCACGAGCAGAAGGTATCAATGAGCTTGAGCACCAAACCCGACGGGATGCCAATGTACGAGCTATCGGACACCGTAGATGGGATGTTGGCGATCGGTGCCGCGAGGGGAGGCAGCGATATGCGTCTAGCATGTGTATAATGTGTATAATGCGTGCGGGCCACTGACGAGTCCGACCACGAGCAAGCCCGATTTAGCCGTTTGCACCACTCGCATGTCGGCTTGGCGCCGATACACCGTAATTTTTGTGCGTTGCACTGATGACAAGCATCTGTCAACGACCAGACAGTAAGTGTATAGAGATACAAAGATACACAAAGTTTGCATCCAAGCTCCATCCCAGCTACGTTGACATACGATCTATAATCTACATTCGGGATACTAATAGTGATGCCGACTTGGGTTTCCCGACGCTAACGCATGACAGCCATCCACAGATAAGACATCTTGGGTTATATTGGTTGACACAACGTGGATTTTGGATCTAGGCTTGGTACTAGACCCGAAGTGCAAATGGCATTGACCACGCGAGTATTCCCGGGGTCTATTAGAGTGCGTGATTTCGATCAAAATAATTGAAGATGGTCAGTAAGAAGATTGTATTGATTGGAAGACGAAAATATGAGTCTAGATCGCGTTTTCTAGGTCTTGTTTGGGCTCGTATCAACTTCCATGTTCGTATCAACACAGCCTTCCGTCGCATCGTAGATGGTCAAATATACCGAATGTTCGGCAAACTAGTGCATCGACCGAATCAACACGAAGCAAAGATATCTTGTTTCTCAGTCAATAATCCGTATCTATAAGGGAGGCTTTGTGCTTATCAGATTCTCCTGTCTTTGTTACGATAGACGACAAGCCAGGAGAGATACCATCATGAGATACCACGAGCAAGTAGTTTGATATCAATGAGCCCGACTCGAACACCACCACTTACACCATCGTTCACAACGCCAAGTCACTAAGTCAAGAAGTCAACAAGACAACACCATGTCGACAACAAAGACCACGATAGTAACTAACACCACTGTGAACAAGGCTCCCGAGCAACAATATGTCGTCTTCCACGGTGCCAGGGGCGAGGGCAAGAGGCCCATTCCGTCAGGCAGCCAGATGAAGAAGACGTTTAAGAGCATCTCGCAAATCGACTTTGCCAAAATGCACGGCTCGCTCAAGGACCGGCAGGCACTCGCCGCTCAAGTCAAATCTGCTTTCACTAAGTGTGGCTTCCTGTATGCCTGCAACCATGGCATTTCCGAAGAGCTTCAAGCACAAGTACTGGATGTCATGAAGGCCTTCTTTGCCTTGCCGACCGAAGAGAAGGTCAAGATCCACATCAACAACTCACCCGAGATCAAGGGCTACGAATGCTTGTTTGAGACTAAGCTCAACACGCGCACGCGCGGCGACATGAAGGAGGCACTCAATTTTGGTGACGACCCGACAGAGCCCGAGCGGAACTGTCCGCCTGACTTCGACCTGTCTTACTATCCAGGCAAAAGTACCGTGCCCATCAACCAGTGGCCGGCCCAGCCCGCCAATTTTCGCGACGTGCTCTACCAGTACCACGCTGCCGTCATGGCCTTCTCGCGCCAGCTTTTGCATATTGTGGCACTTGCCCTGGACTTGGATGAGGACTTCTTTGACACTTTGACCGTCTTTCCCATGGCTGGTCTGCGCCCTCTCTACTATCCACCCCAGGAGCTCGCTGAAGACATTGGCATCGGTGCTCACGCCGGCTACTCGTGGTTCACTGTCGTCAACCAGCTGGCCTTTGCCTCGTCTCCAATCACTGGCCCTCTCGCTCTCGAGGTCCTCAACGCCAACGGCCACTGGGTCGGTGCAACACTTTGGTCGTCAATGTCGGCGATTTCTTGGGGCCCGCCACCAACTCGGTGTTTGTCTCGACCGTCCATCATGCGGTTAATAAGGGTGCTGGCACTGCCCGCTACAGTCTACCCTTCTTCTTCAGTCCCAGCCACGATGCCCTCGTCGACATCGTGCCAACTTGCTGGAGCGAAGAGCGGCCCAAGACGGCGGAGCCCATACTGGCGGGCGTTTGGCAGCGGGAGCGGCTGTACCGGTCGCGGTACAAGCACCCGACGGCCGTGGCGGCAAGAGGGGCGAAGCAATGAGATGTTGGACACACGTAAATGATGCTGGAGTTTGCCTCTCGAGCCTTTGTTAATCTAGAAGCAAGAAACTAGATAGGAGGAAATTAAAGGGGCGAATTGTGTTGGTAAAACGAAAAAATAAAAGTATGACTAGTCACTCAACCACAAATAGATACAGTTGCATGGAGGCACACACGCTGACACGCAAACACCCTCACAGAAAAGGTTATTCCAGTTGACAGCACCGACAGCCCTTTGATCGGCGTCCGACGCAACGCAACAAGTGTGCTCCGTAATTTTAAACCTGGCAGCACGAGGGACATGCGATTTTATCCAGGTTCCCCCATCCTTCCAGCAAATTCTCGGCTCGTGACAGTTGATGTGGAGAATACAAAGAGACTTTAGAGACTTGGAGAAACAGTTTAAATCAAAAAGAGAAGAAGTTGCGAGGGCAGGCTGCAGGACAAGACTGGGCGGCACTGCAGGTCGAAGAGGAAAAAGGAGGGAAATAGCATCAGCTTCAAGATCAGGTCCAGATAGACTTTCTCCCCTCCCTGCGTGCGGCCCGTCGCTTGTGGAGGCAAATAACACGCTGCACAACCGTTCATCATTGAGCTGAGAGTGGCGTGCACGACTCGAATGTATCCTCAGCTTGTCTTGTATTTTTATTTTGAATTTTGAACTTATCGACTGTTCCTTCTCGTCGATTGCTTTCTATTGCCCCCATTCATGACAGCCAACAGCACATCCGTACACGACCTGCAAAACACCGAACTTTTGAGTTTCTTTCATCTCCCCGGGACAATAAAGTACTCGACCGCATGGCCGACGCACATGCTTAAAGTTGTGTTTTCTTCTCGGCTTCCTCGAAGGATCGGCCATGTCTTTCCTCATTGCTCGAAATATTGATTTATAGTGGCATCGCGTCGACTGTTTTCTTTTGTTCTCACTAACCTTTTTCCTTTCTTTTTGCTTCCCGTCATCACACTCGTATCTGCATCTCTGGGCGTGCGTAAGTACCTGTATCGACTTGCATTCCTGGCTGTCGTTTTCTTTGTCTTTTACTGGTTTTACTTCGAAGACTCTGTGCCCCTTCCTATTTTGTCCATTTCGGTGCTGTTTCCGCTTATTCTCCGCCTATGAGAGCGCCGCCAATGCCCAATGCCCACAGTTGCCCACAAAATCCACAACGCTTGTCTCCAGCGCCTGTTTTCTTCTTTCCTCTGTCACCCTCCCCACCAGCGCGCCTGAACGCTCCTCCTCCATTAAACCTATCTGGGGACTAGCGGCGGGCCACCTTTCCTTTCCCCGCATGCATCGCCGAGGCCCAACCAAACAACACAGGAGGGAAAAGCAGCAAAGAATATTAAATCTGGGGAATGCTGGCCCGTGATTGTCGCTTCTTTTGGGCGGACTCCAGAATGGTCTGCACCAACCGCCAGGGCAAGGGCCTGTTCTTGTTCCTGGCGCTGGTTCCGGGCGCCACCAAAAATTCAAAATACGCCACCTGCGTAACGGCCGATCGAGCGCCCAGCGCCCAACGACCAGCCAAGGAAAGAACCCCCCTCGCAACTTCCTTGGATGTTCTTCCAGCAGCAATGTCTTGGACAACCCGCCCGTTCGCCATCCGCCGTCCGCCATTGCCCGCCTCCCGTCCATCGTCCCTGCCCGCTATATTTTTAGTTAAACGAAAATCTATTCTGGCAGCTTGTGCCTGTCCATCATGAAGATCCCAGCGTGTCGATCGATTGGCAATGGCATCGAGAACATGATCAATTGGCACAAATATCGTGAAATCAGATAAAGGCAATGCTCTCGATTGACTTCAAACAGTTTTGATGCTCAACTGTTCCCGTCACAAGCGAATTTCTTCAACTCACACCCCATTCACCGAGCCACTCACACTCTTCCCTTCAGCCACTTCGTGTTTTGGTCTGCACTCGGTCTCTGTTAGTTTCTTTTTTCTCGAGGCTTTCTGACCTTTCTGACGCGCTGTATTTGCTTTTTTCTGCTTCTGTGTTATGTTTGTTGCGAACTTGCTTTCCTTTTTCTGGGCTCTTCCCGGCGTGTCCTTTGTCCTTGTGGCGCCTCCTTCCTCCCCCGGCCGGCTTTCCGGCCCCAACCCTCCTTCTTTTTTAAGAGGAAACCTTCACGAAGCAAAAAAGAACCCGGCCCCAAGCATGTGAAAGACACACCAAAACAAACAAAAATTCAACGCATTGGCTAGTCCACCCCCGCTTTTCATAACCAAATGAGGCTTGAGGTTGCAACGCTACCCGTCCAGTACAGGACAATGGCACCGACTGGGGTAACAAGAAAGGATGGGGCGACTAAAAGCTTATGCGGCACGGTTCTTTTCTTTTCTTTTGTCTTTCCTTTCCTCCTCCACGATGTCCTTTTCTTTTTTCTCAATATCCTCACACCCCTTCAAACTACCCGAGTCATTTGCTTCTGGCCACTAATGCAGGCGGAATTATTTTGAGAATTGCGGAGGGCAGTCCGACATAGAACGAGAGGGGGGGTGTGGCCCAATTCCCAGTTTGGGGAACCATGGGCACACCATCTTAGGACTGAACCTTGCGTCACAGCGTAACAAAAGCAACCTTCATCCCAACCTCAATCTCCAAAAAGAGACCAAATACAAAAACATGTCAGAGCATGCACACCAAAAGCTTCAAAAAGGCCACGGAAAAAGGCGGCGCAGGTCCTGGATAGGGCAGAAGGACAGCAAAAGTACCTTCAGAACAACGAAATGCATTGGTGGCCGGGCAAGGGGTGGGAGGGATAAACAGGGGAAAGGCGCAAGGGGAATTCTTACTCTCAGTATCTCAGTTCTCACTCAAAATTCTCTTTTTGACTGTCGGCCAACTCAGTGGCCAATGCCTTCCTTATTTCTCCTGGCGTCCATTTTAAGAGTGCCCCTACTGGAAGCCGGCTCGATTGTTCCCGAAATAAAAAAGAGAGTCACACCAGGACAACAAGGACACTAACATGGAATCTACAGAGAAAAATAGAAAAACAGAGTGGCGTTCTCGCTGAAATAAACTCGAGGGAACGGGCTCGGCAGACAAGGGAAAGGGGAGGAGGAGAAAAGAGGAAGAAAAGATGGGGTGCAAAAAGAAAAGGGGGTCGAAAATTCAAAAAGGAGGGGGGAAAGAGGGAGAAAGAGAGGCAACATGAGGCGATGAAAGGAAAAAAGAGGATCACAAAAAGAGGACCAGCATAACATCGATCCCGCATGGGATATTACGGCCCCTGGCCAAATAGCAACGCAGCCCTCATCCCGTTGGCCGGAGAAAATACTCATATGGTGACTTTCCAACGGTAGACGGCGCGTTCTTAAGGATTGGAATAATACTGTGGAAGGAAGTGTGAAAGAATTCAAAGAAACCGTCGACGAAAGGCTCACACGATACACACACTCTGTTGGAGCCCGTAACAATGGCTCCGAAAGTACGCCGTGTACCGAACACAAAGAAGCCACTGCGTATTTAATGGACATGGATGCTATATTCAACTTCTTGACCAGCCGGCCATCTGCCCAGAGAAGCGGAGGACTTTGCAAAACCCTGCTTCAACGGCCCTACTTATTCAATAATTCGATATCGTTACTCCACGGAGGCAGACACCGCAAACAAGGCAACAGAGAGGGGCCGAAAAGAAGCAGAGACCGGTCCAAGCTAACCTCACTTCAACAAAGAAGAAAACAAGACGGCGAAAATAAGGACAGAAAAAATGGCGGAACGCCCCTCGAAAAAGCAAATAAAGCGACGACTTACACAACTTACTTACACGCCAAAGCCTTCCGTTCCATGTGCGGAATACTTCTCCATGACTTAGAAGAAGCACTCTTAGAAAAGCCAGAAACGGCTCTAAGATTGCTCTCATGCACCAATTCGGATAACAAGGCACACCAAGAGTCAGACACCACATCGTATGTGTGCTCACATCGTGCCACGATTTCGCCGAAGAACACCAACAGTCGGTAACAAAACGTGAGGAAAAAGCAGCCTTCCTTCACGGCAAAACATGTGATATCTCGTAACAGGACGTCCAGGACGTCAACAAGTGCTGCCGCCCAAGACGAATACGGCGTAGACTGGAGTGATCGTGCATGTCTTGGCGGTACAGACAACCGTAAAAGTACAGGGCACACAACACAAGAGCGAGGCGTCTGTGTGAGAGAGACACGATCAGAAAAGAAGAGGGAAAAAAAGAGGGAAAGGGAAAGGCAACAAACAGTAACAAATACTCCGGACCAGTACGGGAAACTCACAGAAACCACTGCAAACCACACCAAAAAGAAAGCACAGGGAGCGACTCCCCTGCTCCCCGGCATGGCCACTCCGCATTGGGCAGGTCGTCCGTCTGCCAATTTGGGTCCTTTCTGCGTGTAAGGAGGAACCACAACCCGTGAGGAGACAAGAAAAGCAGAAAGCAACGTTGTGGGCCTGGCTAATGCAGAAATTTGACTTTTTTTCGTCACGGTCCAAGACGACCCAATGGACGACAAGTCCAAACAGGGGTCAGCCACTCCACCGTGACGCTGACCACCTCTGCCATGCTCCATGCCTTTCTCTCTTCACGGTCCACGACATATCCACACCTTTCAACGTCCCTCCACCTCCACCTCAACTTTTACACACCTGCCTGCGAGTCGTTCGCAAGCAAAGACCAAGACAGCAAGCAAACTTGCACTCCAAAGGACAGCTTGAAGTGCAAGCGACCAGACGTCGTATCACTCCACCCAAACCTCGTGCAAAAATACACGCCCAGATACACGCCCCCCTCCAGCTTTCTTGCTCTCATTCTCTTGTCCTTCCATCCTTCCCCCCACACCCCCGGTCTGTCGTCCAAAGTCTTCACGAGCGAGTCATTCTCCATCCATGCCAGTCCGCCCTCCCTGTTCCTCATGTCCTGCCATCCTCTTCCCTGTAATTCCTGTCCTCCCTGCTTGCCTTTGGCCAGACCACTTTCCCCCGCTTCTTCTGGGGCTCGCCGGACACGGTTGGGATGCCTGTCTCATATTGCATGTGGTAGTGGGAGAGGAGACGAAGACGAGAAAAAAAAGTACACATTGTTTTCTCCATGGGGGGAAAGAGTGGAAAAGGGATGATCGTAGCCCCATCCCCATGGCCCAGACCGGCCGCACCGGCCATGACCACGCCCATGGATGCATGCATATAAGAAGGCCAGGCCCGTGGCGTGCTTCTTCCCCCGACTCTCTTCGTCGCTCCTCTCGCCTGCTATCCTTGTCTTCCCTCCGGATCGGCAGCCTGACTCGACAAAGACAACACACACAAAGAAGTTTGTTGTGTTCATCCTTCGTTTTATTTTTATAAATCAGTCACTCGTTTTTGAAGATCTTCTCTTCTTTGTCTCGGCCCCTTCGTCCATCTCGCCCATCATGAAGTCCTCTGTGATTGCCGCCCTCATGGGCAGCAGTGCCGTTATGGCCCAGGCCATTGTGCCGCCTGCCTGTGGACCTTGCTCGGCTTTCATCAGCGCCGTGCCGGCTTGTGCCACGGACTGTATCGTTTCGGCCGCCGTAACCAACGCTGGTTGCTCCGACGCCAACTACCCCTGCCAGTGCTCCAACGCTGCTGCCATCCAGAACGCCGCCATCAACTGTGTCATTGGCGGTTGCGGTTTCGCCACTGCCCTCGACGTTCTGCCGGCCGTAAGCTCCGTCTGCAACTGTGTTACGACCAGCGGATGCGCTGCCGCCTCGTCCTCTGCGCCGCCTTCGTCCGTCCCCTCGTCGGTGCCTGCCTCTTCGTCGGCGGCTTCGTCGTCTGCCGCCTCGTCGGCCCCTGCCTCGCCCTCGTCGGCTCCCTCGTCGATTCCCTCGTCCTCGGCTGCTTCTTCGTCGGCTGCTTCTTCGTCTGCTGCTTCTTCGTCGGCTGCTTCTTCGTCGGCCTCTGCTTCCGTCTCGGCTTCCGCTTCCGTCTCCGCCCCTGCTACCCCGGTGTGCACCAACTGCGAGGCTGAGATCACTGCTGTGCCTGCATGTGCCACCGATTGCATCAACTCTGCCGCCGTGACCAACGCCGGTTGCGTGGCTGGTGACTACTCGTGCCAGTGCGCTTCGGCCGACGTTATCCAGAACGCGGCCCTCAACTGTGTTATTGGCGACTGTGGCCTGGCCACCGCTCTTAACGTCCTGCCGGCGGTTAGCTCCGTCTGCGACTGCGTTTCCACCAGCGGCTGTGGCGGTGCTTCGGCTTCACCGTCTGTCGTGTCGTCGTCGTCGGTGCCCGCCTCTGTCTCCGCTTCGGCGTCAGCCTCTGCTTCGGCCGCTTCGTCGTCTGAGTCGTGCTCCGAGGAGGCTTCCTCTTCGGTCGCTGCTTCGTCGTCTGCTTCGGCTTCGGCTTCTGCCTCTGCTTCTGCCTCTGCTTCTGCTTCTGCCTCTGCCTCAGCTTCGGCTGCTTCGTCGTCAGTCTCGGCCGCTTCGTCGTCTCCCTCGGCTTCGGTTTCGGCCTCTGCCTCCATCTCTATTTCTGCCACTCCCGTCTGCACCAACTGCGAGACTGAAATTACCGCTGTGCCCGCCTGCGCCACTGACTGCATCAACTCTGCTGCTGTCACGAACGCCGGCTGCGTTGCTGGCGATTACTCTTGCCAGTGCGCCTCGGCTGACGTCATTCAGAACGCTGCTCTGAACTGCGTCATCGGTGACTGTGGCCTTGCCACTGCCCTGAACGTTCTGCCTGCCGTTTCTTCCGTGTGCGACTGTGTGTCTGCCAGCGGTTGCGGCGGTGCCTCTGCCTCCCCCTCAGGCTCTTCGTCGATCCCTGCTTCGGTCTCAGCCTCCGCTTCTGCTTCCGCTTCTGCTTCCGCTTCTGCTTCCGCTTCTGCTTCCGCTTCTGCTTCCGCTTCTGCTTCTGCTTCTGCTTCCGCCTCTGCCTCGGCCGTCTCTTCCTCTTCTCCCGCTTCGGGCTCTGCCTCCGCCTCGGCGTCGATCTCGGCTACCCCCGTCTGCACCAACTGTGCCGCCGAGATCACTGCCGTTCCCGCTTGCGCCACTGACTGCATCAACTCGGCCGCTGTCACGAACGCTGGCTGCGTTGCTGGCGATTACTCTTGCCAGTGCGCCTCGGCTGACGTCATTCAGAACGCTGCTCTGAACTGCGTCATCGGTGACTGTGGCCTTGCCACTGCCCTGAACGTTCTGCCTGCCGTTTCTTCCGTGTGCGACTGTGTGTCTGCCAGCGGTTGCGGCGGTGCCTCTGCCTCTCCCTCAGGCTCTTCCTCGGTCCCTGCTTCGGTCTCTGCCTCCGCTTCTGCCTCCGCTTCTGCTTCCGCCTCTGCCTCGGCCGTCTCTTCCTCTTCTCCCGCTTCGGGCTCTGCCTCCGCCTCGGCGTCGATCTCGGCTACCCCCGTCTGCACCAACTGCGAGGCTGAAATTACCGCTGTGCCCGCTTGCGCCACTGACTGCATCAACTCGGCCGCTGTCACGAACGCTGGCTGTGTTGCCGGTGATTACACCTGCCAGTGCGCCTCGGCTGACGTCATTCAGAACGCTGCTCTGAACTGTGTTATCGGTGGCTGCGGTCTGGCTACGGCCCTGAACGTTCTCCCCGCTGTCTCGTCCGTCTGCGACTGCGTGTCTGCTAGCGGCTGTGGCGGTGCCTCTGCCTCTGGCTCGTCTGTTCCCTCTTCCACCCCGGCTTCCGTGTCGGCTTCTGCCTCTGCCTCTGCCTCTGCTTCGGCCTCGGTTTCCGGCAGCGGTTCGGCCGTTCCCACTGGCCCCTGCACTCCTTGTGCTGCCCAGATCTCGGCTGTGCCCACGTGTGCCACGGCCTGCATCAACTCCGCTGCCGTGACTAACGCTGGCTGTGTCGCCGGTGACTACAACTGCCAGTGCGCCAACGCTGCTGGCATCCAGAACGCCGCCGTCAACTGCGTCCTGGGCGGCTGTGGCTTCGACGTCGGTCTGGCCGTCCTCAGCTCCGTCAGCGCTGTGTGCGACTGTGTCTCGGCCAGCGGCTGCGGAGGCCCCACTGGCTCTGCCTCGGGCTCAGGCTCTGGCAAGCCTTCGTCGACGCCTGCCTCGGTGTCTGCTTCGGCTTCCGCTTCCGCTTCGGCCTCGGCCTCGTCACTGCCCTCGGGTTACACCACCTCCACCATCTTCTCCACTACAACGTCCACGATCCTGTCGTGCGCGCCTACCGTCACTGACTGCCCTGTCGGCCACGTGACTACCATTGTTACTGCCGTCACCACGACTGTCTGCCCCGTCTCGGGTGAGACCTCGCCCACTGGCGGCTCTGGTGGCTCTGGCTCTGGCAGTGGTTCGGGCTCCGGCTCGGGCTCTGGCAGTGGTTCGGGCTCTGGCTCGGGCTCGGGCTCTGGCAGCGGCAGCGGCTCTGGTTCCGGTTCGGGCAGTGGCTCGGGCAGCGGCTCTGGCTCCGGCTCCGGCAGTGGTTCTGGTTCGGGCTCCGGCTCGGGCTCTGGCAGTGGTTCCGGCAGCGGCTCTGGTTCCGGTTCGGGCAGTGGCTCGGGCAGCGGCTCTGGCTCTGGCTCTGGCTCTGGCTCTGGCTCCGGCTCCGGCTCGGGCTCCGGCTCCGGCTCCGGCTCTGGCTCCGGCTCCGGCTCTGGCTCTGGCGCCAACAACGGCACCTCGGGCGGCTCGGCTACTACCTCGTACGCCACCAACCCCACGACCGTTGTCACTGCTGCCGCCAGCAAGGGCTCGCTGGCCGTCGTCGGTGTCTTCTTCGGCACCCTCATGGCTGCTCTTATGCTGTAAAGTATGACATGGTTGTTTTCTTTCCTTCTGTTTTGATGGACATGAATCTTCTTGGGTGGTGTTAGTCGGCTTTCTTTCCTAGCCAATTTTTTTTTTCTCAACTTCTATACACATACCTTTTTACCTTTTTTTTTTACTTATAATTTAATCCATAATAGATGCGTGCTCATCATTATTTGTTTATCTCGTGCTGTGTCATTCTTGTCATAGGTGTGCATCGTAAAGATTGTCGTGATATGTTGCAATATCCATCTTTGAACGAGCTCCACGTGTCGCGGGACGGAGCTGTCAAGCACGTTGTATCCATTGCCGCGATTATGGAGCACCACGTGGATGTATCGAGCATCTTGAAATAGCGATGGCAATGTCAGCATTTAGTTCGTTGTGGTTCGTGGTCCAGGAGTGTTAACGGTTTGATGCGTTTGAGAAAGCAAACATTAAGTGGTGCATTAAAAAGGCACGCGATGACAACGTCGTGGACGGGCGGCCAAAAAGGGGCAGCTGAAAACAGAGGAAGGTGCGATTGATAGCTTCCATTGGTGGAGCTGTTGCTGCCAGTAGCTGGTTAAGACTGTCATATATAATGACCCTAACAATTGAAATTGTTATTCAGCAGCAACAAGCTTGTAAATGGCAAGATGGCGGAGTGGTTAACGCGCGGGCCTGCTAAGCCCGTTCCTTCGGGAGCGAGGGTTCGAATCCCTTTCTTGTCGAGTTAATTTTTTTCTTTCTCTCTTTTTTTTACCCAAATGTATGCTTCACCCTTGGCTAGGTTTTTTTCTTTCGTCTTTTCATTTCAACAAGAAATTATTAATATGAAGCCACGGTTTCTTTCTCTATTTTTTTCACCTCTTTCTTCACGACTTCTTTACCCTGTTAATATATTTACGATACATCCATTTATTTATTTAAAAAAAAATTATGATCTTTCATTTTTTTAATCCGATGTTATTTTAGGTTTCAAATGTATTTAGAATTCTTTCTTCTTTTTGGCTTAATTGTCACATGAAAAAAAAAAGTATTATCAACTCAGCCATGCTCGGGATATGATACCCTTTTCCCTTCATCGTCCTTCATCTGATATCTGAATCCTAATTACAGCCTTCTACTAAATTCCGCCTGCTTATCAAGTTGTATGGAAGGAGCAGGAGCCATATGCTTGCGGCTCTATGTGTTCCTTCCTTAATGTTTTGTTTACGCATCCCTGCCCCGTGTCATCACATGAATCCCAATGTTTTCCAGTCTCGCCATCCAGGCGTTTTTGTCTTACATTCTTCAACTATCACCAACGTCACTGTTTTGTTCTTCCTTTTTTTCCCCCCTCGTCTTCAACGTCAGCTCCATTAAGCGCCAGATCAATTCCACATCGAGAACTATCGCATTGCTAAAATAAAAAAAAGAACGACGCCAGGGAAATGGAAATATCCGAGGGGCTGTGATCGCTCGTCAGAAGTCAAAAAGGGGGCTGTGCCTGGAATAGTGGAATAGTGGGTGCTAGTTCAAAGTGCTGATGAGGCAGGAACAGGAGGAACAGGGCTGGGCCAAAGCCAAGCCAAGGGTCACAGTGGGAGACGTTGCCGTCCAATGGTGGAGGCAATACGAGTGCCGTGAAAGGGAAAAAGTATTGAATAGAGTGCGCTAGCAATTAGGTTGGGCCAATACGGGCATGTTCGTCATAGCATTTTCTCGTTTCTGAGTTCCTTTGAATCGTTCCTAGATTTCTTTTTGTCTTGCAGATAGGCGGGACGGCGGCGACAAGCGGCGACCAAGCTCGCAAGCAAGGCCAGAGCAGATGCAGGTACGAAAAGGGGGCAAAATATAGACCAAGATTCACCAAAATATACACCAGAATACGACATCGACATGGAGAAAAGGACCGGAAAGGCCGTGATGCAAGGCAACATGACATGGCAGCATGGAAGACACGAAAGTGTAAATGTGACGAAAGACGGAAGACGGAAGACGGAAAGGGACGGCAGAAGGCGAAGTCGCAGAAAGGACAGCCGAACAACAGCAAAACACACAGCAATGACGATCGTCCCGAATGCGGCCCCTTCGGCATCTCTAGTTTCAGTGAATGACCTCGTTGGCGCCTTTCTTGACAAGTGAAGGCCAAGTCATGGCCTGGCCAGTCAGGCACTTTGTCCATCGTGAATGGCCCTTTGTCCCGTTGGCAACATCTCTTCACGTCTTCCTCCACTGTCTCACCAATTTGTCACTCTGACAGTCAGGCGCGGACTGTCAAAGCACTGAATAGGCACACGCTAAGAAGTGCGCGAGGAAAAAGAAACGCCGGCGCGGTCGCCGCAATTGCAAAAGAATGCCCGCGAACAAACGACACAAAACAACAGATAGTGAGACTAGCGAGATCCAGAAAGATCTAAAAACAGCCCACGGAGCCACAAAAGCCTCCAAAGGGTCACTAGCGCCTGCGCTTCGCTTTCGGTAACCTGTAGCAACAGGGGCAGCCAGGAACCGATGATTGTCGGTCCCTTTGGATGGTCCGTTTGACACTCTGACGCAAGAATGGAGAATGCGGCCACTTTGGACACGAGAGTTGGGATGGATGTGATAGACAAAAGTCGAAAATGGTCGACGGGGGACGGGTTCTGATAGTTGCGATGCGCAGAGGATGGAAGGATGGGGAGGATGGCCCCGTTGGTGCACGGCGATGTTAAACGACGATGCACGGCACAGGGCTCCGCAGGGCTTCATCTCACCGCATTCTATGGCTGCGTCTGGATAGTGCGGCTGATTGGCCGGCACGGTGTGCCAGGCCTGACCAGACCATCACCCAAAACAGCAACCATAGCCTGAGAGTCCATAGGCTGAGGGCTGCGGCTGTTCGCACGTGGGAGGAGCCTTCCCCTCTGAGATATTGCAGCTGTGTTTTAAGTTGAGGGTTTTGAGGGCTCTTTGCTCTTCTCTCATCGTGTTGTGTTGCTCTTTCCCCAATTGTGTATCGAACAAAGTACACCGCTGCATTGGATTCTACCGCCATTGGCTCCTTCCCATCACGTCGTCCGCCGTGTCCCTTTGTCTCCTGCCCCCCTCCACACTCTTGTGTATCCCTTTCCAACAAGCGGTGCTTTGTTGGCTGGTACTGGGCTTTGTCGGTCTGGACTTTGTTGACTCTTGTCTTTTTGCTGGCCAGCCTTCTCGCACGGAGTACCGTACACACATGTTACGTCTACGGACGAGTACAGCCAGGATGTGCCCCTGGAGTCCCTGAGGTGCTTGCCGGAGGACATTAAAGTACAAGCAATTCGTATTACGATAACTCCGCTCCTGCTGTATATTCTGTCATACTCCGTGATACTCCTCCCACGGCCACTCGCTCCTTCCGTCCCAGAGTGCAGACCCCAATCGCACACAAAGTACTCGTAGTCCGACGATACCAGGTCGGCCAGTTGCCGCTTCCCGTGTTCTGTCCTTTTCGTTGCTGGGAGGCGGCGTTTCGCCTCCACAAAACGCCGCCTTCCAGCTGCCTCGCCGCGCACCACCTTCCAATGCCCAGCTTCCACCACACACTGTGTCCACCCCTCTTAATTCCTCTTACCCTCTCACCCCTCTCACCCCTCCCTCCTTCCCCTGAACCTAGCTCCCCACCAGTGCTCACCCACCACCACCGCCTCCAAAACCCAGCCAAGGCTGTTTTCTGCCCTGCTCAGGAACCTTGCTTGATGCTGACCGTTGCTGTTGTGGTTTTTTTTAGCTCTCAAACACCAAACACGGATTCCCCATTGAAGTGCCTCCACCTTTCGTTCCCTTCCTTCCCTCTTTTCCATAAATCCTCGTCTGCTCCTGCCTTCTTTTTCCTTGTCCCGTATCCCGCTCTTTCCTGGCCCGTATTCTCTCTTCTCGCCTCCTTCCTCCCGTTCCTGTTTCCTACTTAAAATCTGCGTCGTCGCTTCATCGCTCTTTCCTCTCTTCTCAGAAGCTATCCTTTTCCATTCATCCAACCTCTTTCCAAATTCAAATCCGGGCACCGGCATTCCATTTCTGACCCGTTTTCAGCCTTGCCCGCCTTCTTCTTCCCCTCACCGTCTCTCACAACCTCACACACTCTCACACAAACCCGCCAGCAAGATGTGGTATGTATTCTCCGGACTCCTGCTCCTGCCCACCGCTCCCCGCGAAGCTGCACCAGGGAACATCACAGAAACATAAACAGCTCGCTGACAAGCTCTTTTCTTTCTGCAGTGGCATTTTCGGCTACGTCAACTACCTGGTGGAGAAGGACCGGAAGTTCATCCTCGACACACTCGTCAACGGTAGGCTCCAGCTCCCTTGTTTTTGACAGATTTGCTAGACAGTGCTTTCTTTTTTGGCAATCCTTCTGCATGTCTCCAAAACGACCCCCAAACCCAGACTCAAGCTGACTCATATTTTCTGACAGGTCTGTCTCGGTTGGAATACCGCGGCTATGACTCGGCCGGTCTCGCCGTCGATGGCGACAAGAAGAACGAGGTTTTCGCCTTTAAGGAGGTTGGCAAGGTTGCCAAGCTCCGTGAGCTGATTGACGAGGCTCACGTCGACCAGACCAAGGTCTTCGACTCGCACTGCGGTATTGCACACACCCGCTGGGCCACCCACGGCACGCCATCCCGCCTCAACTGCCACCCTCACCGGTCCGACCCCACCTGGGAGTTTGCCATCGTCCACAACGGTATCATCACCAACTACAAGGAGCTTAAGACGCTCCTCGAGAGCAAGGGCTTCAAGTTCGAGACCGAGACCGACACTGAGTGCATTGCCAAGCTGGCCAAGTACATCTACGACCAGCACCCCAACCTGGCCTTCACCGACCTGGCCAAGGCCGTCATCTGCGAGCTTGAGGGCGCCTACGGCCTTCTGATCAAGTCCGTCCACTACCCCCATGAGGTTATTGCCGCCCGCAAGGGTTCGCCCCTTGTTATTGGTGTCAAGACCCAGAAGCGCATGAAGGTCGACTTCGTCGATGTCGAGTACGCCGACGACAACAACCCGCTGCCGGCCGAGACTGCCTCGCAGAACGTCGCCCTCAAGAAGGCTGGTGTCTCCGGCAACAGCCTGTTGTCGCCCGAGTCCGCTGCTGGCGGCCTGGCTGCCCCCGATAAGTCGTTGCTGCACCGCTCGCAGTCGCGCGCTTTCATGACCGACGATGGCATGCCCATGCCCACCGAGTTCTTCCTGTCGTCCGACCCCTCGGCCATCATTGAGCACACCAAGAAGGTTATGTACCTGGAGGATGACGACATTGCTCACATCCACGAGGGCTCGCTCAACATCCACCGCCTAAAGAAGGCCGACGGCAGCTCCAACGTCCGCACCATTCAGACCCTAGAGCTGGAGCTGCAGGAGATCATGAAGGGCAAGTTCGACCACTTCATGCAGAAGGAGATTTTCGAGCAGCCCGAGTCCGTTGTCAACACCATGCGTGGTCGCCTTGACATTGAAAACAAGAAGGTTACCCTGGGTGGTCTGCGGTCGTACATCTCCACCATCCGCCGGTGTCGCCGTATTATCTTCATTGCCTGCGGTACCTCGTACCATAGCTGCATGGCTGTCCGTGGTGCCTTTGAGGAGCTGGCTGAGATCCCGATTGCCGTCGAGCTGGCGTCCGATTTCCTCGATCGCCAGGCGCCCGTCTTCCGTGACGACACCTGCGTCTTCGTCTCCCAGTCGGGTGAGACTGCCGACTCCCTGCTGGCCCTGCGCTACTGCCTGGAGCGCGGTGCGTTGACTGTCGGTATCGTCAACGTCGTCGGTTCGTCCATCTCGCTGCTGACCCACTGTGGTGTCCACGTCAACGCTGGTCCCGAGATTGGAGTCGCATCCACCAAGGCCTACACCTCGCAGTTCATCGCCATGATCATGTTCGCACTGTCGTTGAGCGAGGACCGTGCCAGCAAGCAGCAGCGCCGTGAGGAGATCATTGAGGGTCTGGCCAACATCTCGGGCCAGATCAAGTCGGTGCTCACCCAGAACGAGGCCATCAAGGACATGTGTGAGCAGAAGTTCAAGAACCAGAAGTCGCTGCTCCTCCTCGGACGTGGCTCGCAGTTCTCGACTGCCCTCGAGGGTGCCCTCAAGATCAAGGAGATCTCGTACCTGCACTGCGAGGCTGTCATGTCCGGTGAGCTAAAGCATGGTGTGCTGGCTCTGGTAGACGAGAACCTGCCCATCATTATGATCCTGACTCGCGACGACCTCTTCAAGAAGTCGCTCAACGCTTACCAGCAGGGTATGTATTTCCCCCTACTTTGCTGTTTCCCTGGATATGTTTCACCAGCTAATACTCATTCTAGTCATTGCTCGTGGCGGCAAGCCCATTGTCATCTGCAACCCCGGCGATGTCGAGTTCAAGGCTTCCCAGGCCGAGAAGATCGAGATCCCCCAGACCGTCGACGTTCTGCAGGGTATCCTCAACGTCATCCCTCTGCAGCTGATTGCCTACTGGCTGGCTGTCCTGGAGGGCCTGAACGTTGATTTCCCCCGTAACCTGGCCAAGTCCGTTACGGTAGAGTAAGGGATATACCATGATATCGACAAACGAAAAGAAAGATTAAAAGAAAGATCGGCAGGATGATACCATATTATACAGGAGTTGGATTTTACACGTTTTTGTTTTGGAGTTGTTCCCACAAAACAAAGATTTAATTACATCAGGGAAGCCTCTTTTGTTTATTGGCAAAGAGGCGAGACCGTTGGCTTATTTTTATATAGCAAGCGTCTTGTCTTTGAAGGATCACGGAAGCAAAGTCTAAGCGATGTAGAGATAAGCGGGCTGGATATGACATGATTTTTTCTTTGTTTCTTGGATCTCGGTTTTTGATGTTATTATTTCCTTATCTAGCTCTTGGTTATTTGATTCTTATTCACATTCATGGCCCTGACTGTGTAAACACTGTGTTTTGACTACTTGTCTGCTTTAATACAATGCAGTACGAATAAAATGCGTTCCTTAATCTTGGTTATGTGTCGTATGCTGCAACCATTGTTTCAAGTGCGCAAGTAAGTTGCGGCCACCCATCGTAAGCACTGTGCGAGGCTTTAATAAATAAAGTAACATTATGAATTCGGCTAGTTGTACATGTCTTATTTCGTTTACTTGTAGGAGTTCCTTGCATCGTATCCTACTCTTGACCGTGCTCCTCCTCCCACTCGGCCAGGGCGTCTTTGCGAAAAGGCGTGTGGATATAGCCCAAGCCAGGGAGATACCTGTAACCGGGCCGAGAAGGCGGTGGCCTGTCGAGTCAGTCTTGAATGCTAGAACTGCTGCCGGCACCACGCTGTTCGTCCTTGTCTTCGTGGTGTTGTTTGTCTCTGTCTTCACTGGTGTCCTAGACCGTCTGCGTGCCGTAGCCCCGGATGCGCTCCGCAAACGCCCAGCTCTGCCGCTCCAGCTTCTCGTCTGTCGAAATCGTGACACCGCCACCTTTGGTCACAATCGCCAGGCTGTAAGTGTCCAAGCTGCGCGCATCGCGGTAGTAGAGTACCTTCATGCACTCCTTGATCACTTCAATTGCCTGCTCCTGCGTCAGCTCGGCTGCCTGCTCTTCCGTCTCAGCAACGCGCCGCATAATGGGCTGCGCCAGTGCCGCGCCATAGCCCGTGGCCAAGCTGGGCGCCGCGTACGTGGTGCCGCGCAGGTCCACACACGCCAAAAAGACATCGTCGTTGTTGTCGAAGCCGGCAACCAGCACCTGGTTCCACAGCGGGTCGAACTTGTTGCGGCGGCCGTAGAACAGTTTGCCGAGGTAGGTGTGGAGGTTGGCGGCGTTCAGGCCGTTGTTCTTCTGCTTCTCTTGGTCGTCGTCCTCGTCCTCAGGCTGCTCGTCACCCTCGTGGCTGTACGACTCCTGGATCTCCAGGTTGTTGAGGTGCCGGTCGAGAAACTGCATGTCGGAAACGTCGCCGCTAAAACCGACAACGGCCTGTTTGCCGAATTGGCGGAGACGCAGGGTGTCCGTGAAACGGGCGAGCGATCCGTACGAGGCGAGGTTGTCGGCGGCCATGACGACGCCTCCGTTGAACTTGAGGGCAATGACGGATGTACCGGTCACGATGGGTGCTTGTGTTGCCTGCTTGGGGCCGTTGCTGGTCAGGTAGGAGGCATCGTAGGCGCCGTAAACATCATCGCGGGGCTATTGAGCAGAAAAAGGATATGTTAGCAAATGGTCATCTCGTAGGAACATCGTTGCCATGGAAGACATCGTCAACATACACGACCCCAAGCTTGCGGTGTGTGGTCCATGGTGTGCTTGTGTGGGGGGATTGAAGGTGGCGGAGAGAAAGTCAAGTCGAAAATGCGAAAGATGAAATGAGTATCGTGGATGTGGGATGCAATGGAGAGTCGTGTTCGTCAAAGTCAAATCGCTGGTTATCGTGATGGATGATGGCAATGGCTGGTCGTTTCCAAAGCTGCACGCTTCTCAGTAGGCAAGGCAGGTACGGGCTGGATGGCGTAGCTCACTGTCACAGCTTCGCGTCCCAGCTGTTGCCTCTCTTTGGAGGTGGATTTCTGCCTAAGGCAGGAACTAGTGGCAGCTTCAATGCTGGTCGAATTGGCCGTTGCCAGACACGCTTATGTAATGTCACGTGCACCTCCGTCACGGCTTCTTTTCATAACCGCGTCTCTCATTCACAACAATTCAAAGCTCACGAGAGCCCAAAGCTATTAAATTTTCACAAATTTTTTGACAAATTTCGGTCAACATGGCTGGTCTCGTCGGATATGATAGTAGCGACGACGAAATCGACGGTCGCGAGGAGCCGCAAGTCCAGACACCGGTATGCCTTAACCACTCTGATGAGAAGCTCAAACCTCTCATTCTTGAAAGTCACTGAGTTGCCAAACACGATAATGTTTACTAACTTCGTGCTTACGTTGTAGCCGAAAGGCAGAGATGTCGGTCAAAATACAACAGATGGTGCGGCACCAGCAAAGGGTAAGCAAAATATATCTTTTGCCTCGGACAGTCAATGCAATAAAGCTAACGGCTTTCCAGATGAAGACAAGCCACGACCAATTGCGGTAGATAATGAGCAGAAATCAGATCCACCAGGAGATCGTCCAAGGATAGATGAGCCATTGCTGCTGGCAAGCTCAGGAGCGGCAGGTGATGAGGCCTCAGAACCAGCACCAGGACCTGCTTTGGGGGCTGCACAAGGGCCAGCCTTAGGGCCTGCATTGGGACCGGCACTGGGAGGAGACGTCTTCGGCCCGAGCCGGCCATCCACACTGGACGAGATGCCAGCAGACGACGACGATGATATGGGCGACTACGGTGCAAACGGCGACACAAACGAGCCGCCATTATCACCATACTCGGCCGAAAGGGCAGCTGTTCGTCAGCTGACGATGCCCAGCGTGCCCGACTTTGATATCCCGGGCAGCCCTGATCCGGACGCGGCAGCCACTTCGGCGGCAGCCCTTGCAGCACTCAACAAGAAATTTGCGACGTTCCTGGAGCTCAAACAAAAGAAGGATACGCACTTTAATGCACGGCTTGCACAATCGGATGCCATGAAGAACCCCGCACTGATGGACAAGTTGATGGCATTTGTTGGAATGCCAGCACACGCATGGGGCGGCAGCGATCCAGATGCAGATGAGGATGGCGGCGGCGGCGGCAGCCTCAAGGGCAAGCAAAAGGCGGATAAGCCGGTGGATACCGCTCTTGTTTCCGCCCAGTATGCTACGACGCTTCCGCCTGATTTGTGGGACCCGGCGGCTTTTCCGTCTGAGGCCTATCGGCGGTCACTGCGGCGCCTGCAGGAAGACGCGGCAAAACAACGCGCACGCGCACCTGGTGAGCGAGTGGAGTTTGTCTCTTCTGTTGCATCTACGTCATCAACTCCGGGAATTGGTAGAGGACAAGACGGAAGTCAACAGGCCAGTCAGTCAGGAACACCAGCGACAGCAACAACGACAGGGAAACGCAAGACGCGTTTTGACTGAGTGTTGCTGCTGATTGGTATTTATGGCCAATTAATGTGTACTTTGAGCTTTGGGTGTATCATTGGCTCTATTTCTATTGTGTATTTTGAGCATGGCGATATCTTTGAATTAGTACTGTAAATTTATATCAAAAAAACTATACATCCTTACACAGCACTTGCTAAGTGTATGACAAAACTACTTGAACCCCAATGGACTTGAACTTCTTGTGGCATTTCGACATCACGAGGGAACGGTTGTCTTGGCACGATCCGGTTCAATAATACACCGCCAGTGTCTTGTCCTTTGCCGCTGTAAAGAGTTAAAAGTGGTGCAACGGTGCCAATACGACGAATGGTGAGATTCTCCGAGAGCGGAGAGCGGCGGTGAAGCATAAATGGTCCACTCCGTTCACCTTCTTGACTTTTTGGCTGTTAATTTACTGCCAGGAGCTCGAGGAGAACCTGTTTGAATTTGTCCGGAGGATAAATACTGCGCAGATGAGCTACAAACGCATTGAATCGTGCTGGTGGAAGATAAACAAGACAACGGAAGAAATTACTGAAATGGAAAAAGTGGTGGCTTTTTAGATGCACCATTGGCGTCACCAGACTGGTCGTTCTAGGCTGTTATCTTATTTCCACACCGGGAAAATTTACTGGATCTGGTGAATTTAACTATTATTGTGCCGGCTACACAGGGCCAAGTAATACAGCACCCCGCAAAGACGGAAAGAGGGACGGAAGGGACACGGCTGTCACATCTGACAGGAGCACACGAGGAAGGAGCCAGACAGAATGAGGAAAGAACGATCATGAGAGCCAGGAGAACCAGACCACAAATTTAAGAAGAAACTCAAGTCAAGGAAGGAACAAACGACGAGCCCTCGAGAATGTTATCCGACACAGAAAGAGCTATGGGCCGCCACATTTCGGACAAATTGATGCCGAGAGGGCAGGTCGACGCGGCATCTCCAGGCGGGTGGAGAGGCTGGCTCGTTGGATGTGGGCGATAGTGGGCTCCAGTGTGGGTTTGCAGCTTCATCCTTCCCCCAATGGCACGGATGGCATTCCCCGCAAAAGCACCAAAAAGAAGGCCAAACGCGCCAATAAAACACACTCCTTTGTGCGCAATGCGCTCATCGGCAATATGCCGCCAGGACAACAGAAAACGTAGTAGAATTCCCGGTCGGTCGCTGCATCGATTCCCGGTTCCTGGGGCACAATTTAGTGCGTGGAGGAGCCTTGTCGGTTCGGTCTGTATTTCGTTCCTCGTCGTCTTTCTCGTCTTTTTGTGTGCCGTTCGTCGTGTTCTTTCCCTTTTTGCGACTCGATTTTCTGGCTCCTTCCAGTTTTACGTCCCATTCTGCTCAATCCGTTATCGTACTGTCCCCTTTTCTGTATCGACGGTCGTTCCTTTTCGCCCTTTTATCTCCTTCCCTCACAATCGCTCTATCTTCAGGTCGTAGCCTCGATTTCCACGAATCTCGTTGCTTCATTTCGTCACCTCTCTCTCATCTCTTTCTTTTCCTCTCTCATCCCAACCTCCGCTCACCTTTCTATGATCCCTTCACCGACCGACTTTGGAAATATCCTTCCCTGTCCATCCGGCATGGCTAAGATCTACGACGCCGAAGAAGGTGAGTTTTTTTTTTGTTGACGCCGCTTCTGGTCAGGAACCAAACGACATCTGTCAATCCTAGTTCCAGATGTATCACAAGCTGTCCACAGACTGCTAACCCCTACACAGTGGCCAAGCACACATCGGTAGAGAGCTGCTGGGTCGTCCTCTACGGCAATGTGTACGACGTGACCGAGTTC
Source organism: Ophiostoma sp. CBS 140.51 (assembly GCA_029298735.1). Taxonomy (NCBI): domain Eukaryota; kingdom Fungi; phylum Ascomycota; class Sordariomycetes; order Ophiostomatales; family Ophiostomataceae; genus Ophiostoma; species Ophiostoma sp. CBS 140.51. The sequence goes on from JANSLP010000041.1 coordinate 155,479, forward strand.
CTGCCGTCGCACCCCGGCGGCTCGCGCATCATCCTGCAGCTGGCCGGCAAGGACTGCACAGAAGAATTCGACCCCATCCACCCGCCAGGCACACTGGACGAGCTGAGCCCCGAGTCGCTGCTCGGCAAGGTCGACGAGGCGAGCCTGAAGCGGCTCGAGGAGAAGGCCAATGCAGCAGCACAGAGCTCGAGCGGCGGCTCGAGCTCGAGCAGTAGTGGTGGCGGAGCTGGCGGCGCCGGCAACGGCAACGGTGGTGACGACAACAGCAACAAGAAGTACGAGGCGCCGCCAATGGAGTTCCTCCTGAACATGGACGAGATCGAGGAGGTGGCCACCAAGCTTGTGCCCAAGAAGGCGTGGTCCTACTACTACTCAGCCGGAGACGACCTCATGTCCAAGAAGCTCAACAACACCGTCTTCCGCCAGATCCTGCTGCGGCCCCGCGTCTTTGTCGACTGCACCGCCTGTGACACCACCACCACGCTGCTCGGCCACAAGGTTGGCCTGCCGCTCTACGTCTCGCCCGCCGCTATGGCGCGCCTAGCTCACCCGGACGGTGAGGCGGGTATCGCCAAGGGCATCAGCAGCTTCGGCGGCATGCAGATCGTGTCGCACAACGCCAGTATGACGGTCGAGCAGATTGTGGCAGACGCCGCCGAGGGCCAAGTCTTTGGCTGGCAGATTTACGTTCAAAACGACCGCAAGAAGAGCGAGGCGATGCTCAAGCGTGTCCAGAAGCTCGACAAGTACTACAAGTTTATCGTCCTGACGCTCGACGCGGCCGTCCCCGGCAAGCGTGAGGACGACGAACGTCAGCAGTTCGGCTCGGCCGCCAGCTTTGCCGCGGCGAACCAAGACCTGGCCGCAGGCAAGCCCGGTGGCGGCGGCATCGGCCAGCAGATGTTCTGGGGCACAGCCGCCGACCTGACGTGGCACACGACGCTGCCGTGGTTGGCCAAGAACACGACTCTGCCGATTGTGCTCAAGGGCATCCAGACGCACGAGGATGCGTACCTAGCGGCACAGTACGCTGCGCAGTACCCGGGCACCATCAAGGCCATCATCCTATCGAACCACGGTGGCCGCGCGCTCGACACGGCGCCGCCGGCAATGCACACGCTGCTGGAGATCCGCAAGTACTGCCCCGAGGTGTTTGACCACATCGAGGTGTGGATTGACGGTGGTGTCAAGCGCGGCACAGACGTCGTCAAGGCGCTGTGCCTGGGTGCCAAGGCGGTCGGTGTCGGCCGTGCGGCGCTGTGGGCACTCGGCGCCGGTGGCTGGCGCGGTGTTGAGCGGACCTTCCAGAGTATGTAATCTTCCGTACCTGTTTGCTCTCCCCGAACAGCGGACCTTCTTCCCCGGCCTTCTCCGGCCTTCCATTCCACTCATCTATTCTATCTATTATTGGAACACTTACTGATATCTCTTTTCTCCTCACAGTTCTGAGCGACGAGATTGCGACATGCATGAAGCTTCTCGGAGCGAAGACGGTCAGCGACCTGAACCCGAGACTGGTAGGTTTTCATTCTTTCTCCCATGATAGATAATCCATCCATCATAGATGATGTTATCGCGGTGGAGCTGGGCCGAGGGGGGCTCGACTCGGGATAGAATAATCATGCTAATCGGTGCTTTCTTTTCTAAACAGGTCAACACCCGCGCACTCGAGCGGGACATTTTTGACGGCGGCTCTGGACTCGGCGAGATGCTGATTCCTGTCAAGGCCAAGATCTAGGCATCAGGAGCGAAAGTCTTTTGCGATGATCGGCTAGTTCCGGCTGTTGTGCGTGTCGTTGTACGTGTCGTTGTGCTCCGTATCCGCACGGAGTGCCTCCAGTCACCGCTACAAGGCGTTCGAGACGTTGACAACACGACGACAGTTGGGACAACGTATCGGCCAAGCACAGCCAACACAACCACGCCGATTTAACAACAAGGCAAACCTATAGCTGTTGGTGGCATTAAACACAGTGAGAGGCACAAAGAAACAAATGCACTCACACAGCCACGACATATTGAAAAAGGCGATGGTATAGAAGGTGGGAGAGAAGCGGCGAAGGAACAGCGAGAGGGACCGAGAAGCTCATGATGGATCCTGCCAACATGCGACATTGCGTTCTTTTTCTCATCCCTCGGTGCTTCTAAAAATGTTTACTTATTGTTTTAGATCTCTTGGAAAGGACCCTGGATACCGTCTCGTTTTTCGTTTTTCTTCTATCCGCTGTTTGGGTCTTTTGATGTCGGTTCTTTTGTTGGGTTATCTTTGTACATTTTCTCGTGCATCTTGCATCTTGCGTCTTTGCATTCTGCATGTGCGTCTGCATGGATTGGTTATCGATTTTACGTTTTTCTATCTTTTGCTCCATTTCTATCTTTATCTCGCTCCTTCGGCATCTATCTTGCTTCTGCTCCTGCTTCGCTTGCGGCATCGGGGTGGCTCCAACCGCATCCTATCTTGCGCGTTGTCTCCTGGTACTAGCGTTTCAGCCTCTTCGTGTCCGCTTTTTCTGCGTCTGCGTATCGCATGTTGTACGTTGGCCATTGCACGTTTCTACTGAGCACGTTTGCTGTTGCTATTATTATTATTGCCCTCGTGATAACTGTTCGGCCATCATCGACTCCGTTGCTCGTTGCCTCTGTTGGCGGTTGGTCGTTGTCGCTCGTGCCTGCAATGGTCATCGATGTCGCGTTGTCAATGTTTACAAAGTACGTTTCATCTCAGGATTGTCAACCACCCAACGGGTATCGTCTGTTGGGGGCGCGCACGAGTATCATATCATCGATTCTGCTTAGACTTTTGCTCGTGCTTGTGGATTTACATCTGGAATAGGAAGGCTTCCGGACTGAACAAGGTCCAGGCTGTGACTTTTGTACGCGATATCCTTTTCTTTTGCGGCCTCCTCACTGTCAAAACGGCCGAGTGCGACGTCTCAGGGCTGTTCTGTGAGACGGGTACGGGCCAGGCGCACCCGGTGGTCAGCGCGCCTGTTATTTACGGGTATTCCACGGTATTTCATCACGGGCAAATCGCACATCGTGGGCTTACGGGACAGGGCCTCTCCCCTGTCCTCCGATGCCAGACCAGCCAAACACCCCTGTGGAAGGATTCAAGGCCCCGTCTCACCACCAGTTGCCCCTGTCCTCTGATGGAAACTAGACACAACACAACCAAGATTCCATGTAAGGGCTTTCTCACAGGCTCTCACAGTTCTCACAGGAGAAACTGCGAGGACAACCAGTCGGAGCCTATCAACAGGAACAGGCAAGGGTCACATCGGCCATCAAAAGAGTTTTTCTGGGATACTGGGATAACTGGCCCGATATTGGGCCTGCTCATGCAGCCATGGTCAATAAGAATACGGTGTCGATGCAACACAATCATCAGCACCGAAAAACTGCAGAAAGTCTCGAAAATCAAGTCTGCACAGTGATTGGCATGTGCTGCTGCACTGCCCTGCTCGTTTGTTTCTTCGCTTGTTCTCTCCTTGCACATCTTCACAAGAATAATCCTCAGCATCAAAATCCTCAGAATCCTCCCGCCCTAGAGGTCAGAATGCAACACCGAACAGACGCAGCAGACGCAGAAGGCACGGGATGTAGACGCACACAGCCCCGTTCTCTCGCACGATTGCCCAGTGTGCTGTGTATGGATTCCGAGTATCGAGTACCAGACTTTCGACCGTATCGGTGGTCCAAAATAACGCGAGCTTCGATCTCGAAATCTCGAGAGCCCCGGCAAGCCGTTGGATATACAGATATCTAGCAAGCCAGCTCACCAGATATCCTAAACATCGCAGCAGCTTGCGAGCTTGCCTCCACTTGCCTCCTCCGCAAGTGTCAGATGTCCGTCTCCAAAGGCGGATAGTTAATGGCAATAGATGGCTGTGCAAAAGGTCGTGCTCTGTAGTCTGTGCATCTGGTCGGTATTTGGCACAAAATTATGTGCCTTTTCGTTCCGATCGTTTTGACGGTTTCGCAGCTGGTTTCGCCGGTCTCGATAAACGGTTTCTTGATATCGTCCGTTGCTGTTCAAAGTACATTCGAATAGATCGATATCACAACACCCATGTCTTCCGAAACCAGAGCTTCAGAAAGAAAAAGAGAAAAAAAGCTACCCCAACAACTTGAGGGGCAAAAAGAAAAAAACTAGAAAATACTCCAAAAAATCCCTTTCTTTATCATACGTCGTACTTTTTTTCTTCTCGCCGTTGCAAAAAAGAAAAGAAAAAAAGTTAGTTTTCTCTTTGCGAGCCTCATGTCTCGTCAAAGCTCTCGGCATTTTGTTCGCTGGTCGTTGCCCCGTTTCTTTTTGGAGGGGCCCAGTTGAATGGAGGGGCCTCGGGGTGCTCTTGACGAGGCCCCATAATGTGGGCGGAAGGCGAAAAAAGAGCTCCCCAACCACTAAAACCGCTGTGAAAAGCGCAAGAGTAGGGGCTTCCAAGGGGTGGGTGACAGCGGCCCAGCAGTAGCCCAGCAGTAGCGTGCTGGCAAAAGCACCGTAGATTCCGTCCCTAGCCCGGCAGGCGGAAGAATCAGTTGAGGTCTCTGTTATGGCGTTGTCACTGCCGTTCTCCCAATCTTATCTTACACATCCCTTTAAGTCAACGACATGGACCATTAATACGCGCACTTCACGTTTGCGCGCCAAAACCCCACCAAATGACCCGACCCCACCCGCCAATCAGAGCAGCCTCATTGGACCTGCCCGGACCCAGCTCAAACTCCAAATCTCCGAAAGGGCCTACTTTCAGTCTTTCAGTGGCAACTGTGGGCAAGCTCATCCACTAAACCTGCTTGAAACCAGTCCTCGACTCGCTCAAACAGTATAATTTTCCCCAGCCAACAGAGAAACCAGTGGCGGCATCTCGAAATTTATTCTGCTCGCCTCGTTCGATCGCATCACTTTTTTTGAAGTTTGAAGTTTGAAGTTCCCCGGAAGGGATTTGAAGGGATTTCCTGGAGTTTTGGCGCAACGCCATCGCAAAAGAAAAAAGTTATCCAAACCAAAGCCGTATGGGGAAATAGAGTCCGCCTCGTCGGACGAGTCGAGTCTCGAGTCACGGGGACATATTGCTTGGTACTCCCCTCAAACAAAGACGGAAGGACCTCGTTGGCCGCCACCAAGTCTTGGGTGGCCACCACTGAAAACGTATGGAAAGAATCTCCCAAGACATCACTGAGACATTCACCGTCCTGGACCTGCTGGGACGAGCTGCACTCTCACTAAGAAAATATGGGATGACCTCTTGTCTCTGGTCTGTCTCGCTGTCTCTTGTCTGTTTTCAACCATTCTTTCTCTTCTCCACGCCCCGCAGAGGCCAAAAAGTGCCATTCGGCGCTTCTTATTCGCCACCAGCCAGCTGCCAAGAAAGCAATGCTCTGACTTTTCTTTTCTTTTTGAAGAGTCTCTCATTTGCTGTCGCGCCTTTTGGACTGTGTCTCGCCTGCTCTTTCCTATCTGCCTTTGTCTTCTGTTGTTCTCTGTTGGCGCGCATATCCCCTGTAAATCTCTACTCGGAACGCCCTTCTCTAAAACCATCTACCGGCAACAACAATTGAGCGACAGCCCTGACAACTCGCGATGTGTTGTGAAAAGCTGAGGTTTTCATAAGCGATGGAACAAAGAGCGAACAAATGAAAGAGGCGAAAACCAAGCGAAAAGAGATTGTTGTGTGGTTGTTGGGAGCCATCATGCATCGTCGCATCGTATTGTGGCTTTTTATTTCTTTTGTCGATTTTACCTTTCGATTGCTGCTTTTCATTTTCGCATGTCGCCGTTATTTTCTTCAATGACTGCTGCTACGGTTCTTTTCGCGACGGCGAACGCCGTACGGATACGATTGCAATACGAAATGGAGTCGGTCTGGACTTTTGGTTTTGCTTTTCTTCACTGTTTTACTGGACCTCGTGGAATTGAATCAGTTGAATGCAAGGGCGGTGAAGCGTCTGCCCAGCGCCATCAAGTATCTTTCTTACCAAAAATGAGTGTGTATCGTTCGCCGAGAGACTTGGCAATATTCCACAGAAAAAGGGAGGTGGAGGAGCTTGGAACCAAATGTGCAAGAATGATGTAGGCACTGTCTGTGGTGCGGAATGACACGCAGGGACCATTGTACTCCGTATTACCACGCCCTCCACGCCTACGGGTGGTGTACTTGCCGCATTAGGACATGGCTTGCGGGCAGTTGCATCCAAGTGCAAAAACGCAAAAAAGCACGTGAAAGTCAAAATCAACATCAACACTCATTGTCACCGACATCGATTACGGCCACCACTTCGTAGGGCAACGACACAAAACTATGTGCCAGTACGAGAGCACGCATTACGACTGATTACGACTGAATATTGCATCTTGGCTTCTTTCTCCGGATTTTCCCTCCAGGATTCCTTCAGATTTTCGTTCCCCAGTGCCCCGTTCGCGGCTCTCCAGATTCCTCGGCTTTCCGCACCCCGCGGGGAAAGCAGGGAAGTTAGACGGTTTAGTGAGGGCAAGGGCAAGGCGTGATGAAATATAAAAATAAAATAATGAAATAATGAAAAATACGGAGAACAAACGAACAAGCGTACAAACGAACGCCCAAGATAATAACAAGGAACAGGTAAGGCTCCAAAGGTCAACAAAAGGCGATGGACGGACCCAGGCACGAGAGAAGCGAGGGAAGCTACGGGACGAGAGCAACAACAACCAAAAAAAAAAAAAAAAAAAAGACACCCGGACACGGCAAAGGGGCCGCCCACACTGGAACAGAGTGCCCACCTGAAGAAGGGTGAGCAGCATCGTGAACTGCGCGAGTGAATGACTCTGCGGCGGAACTGTATATTCTGGGGTAAAATACTGAGCGGAAGTGAGATACGAGGTTGGCAAATCAATAATGAGAGAATAGGGAATTGGAGAGCGTGATTTGGAGGCAGGAATTGCGGAGAGTGGGTCCAATGCGGAAAAGCAAGCAAAATACCAAGAGAGAAAGTCGGAACATCGATTTTGACATGTGCTCGCGCCGGACGATGCACCTATTGCGTCGTCGTTCAATCATACCAAAATGACAGGCGAGAAGGGGAGAACGGGGCACGGTCTGTGGAGAGGATGGAGTAGTATGGGGGCCCCAGGCCGCCCAGCCGTCCAGCCGTCCAGAATATATGGCAGGATGGACAGGCGTGGATTTTACTACCATATATTATTGCTGTGGAATTGGTCCCCTTGCTGACCATATTTCCCCTCTTCATGCTCTTTTCATATGCATCTACGAAATATGTGCCTTTTCTCCATTCACCTGCATCTTTGCCTTGCGAGCATGCGCACAGCTCGCCCCGATTTCCCCTCATGTTGCACAGGCTCTCAGGGTCGCGATAGTGGCAGGGCAGCCCTTCACAAGCTGCCTCGGACATTGAGCCAAAATGAGGGGAAAGGGAGGGCTGGTGGGCTGCAGGAAGGCGAACAAAGTGTAGTTTCTCTCCCTTCTTGTCCTTGGTTTTGCTGGCGGCCGTGCAGAGTTCGTCGACTTGCATCTGTCTCCTGTCTGCTTGGGCTGACCGGGCTGTTTGCTTCCCGGCTTTTGGCTGCAAGCCACTGCAGCAGCGTCTTCTTGGACACACACTCAACACACTCTTCTTGTCCGTTCGTGTTGTTGTCTCCTTCGTCCAGTCTGCTTTGGGCACTGGAGCATCGGCTAGCGTGCAGTAGGGCCTTTTGAAAAAGGAGGGAAGGGATGGCACGGGAAGAGAAAATGTGGGTGAAGCAGTCTGTGGTGACCAGACCAGTGGCAAAAGTCACGGGCGGAGGATTTCTTCTCCTGCAGACAAGACCAAACCAATTCTTGCAGACAGCAGCCAGAAACAGGCTCGACAGATGCACATGCGACCAAATGCTCCCACTGCTCCCAAATACCACAGTCTAACTCCTCTGCTTCCTCGAAAGACACCCAAATTTGAGAAAGGCGCACAACCGGCCGCGCTACTGCAGGCCAAGTTTGCGACTTTGACAGGGGTTTTACGTACCCTCCTTCATCCTCTTGTTACTTTTTTATCTCCTACACACCCCTCCACCGTTTCTGAACTGGGAAGGAGCTTTTGCTGTCTGCTTTCTCTCCCAGTCCCACGCAAAATGTGAATTCCCCTATCCAGTCCCGCTCGCACCACTCCTTTTGCGGGTCAGCGCTGTCGATCACCCTCGCACAGGTGCTGCGTTGGAGATGGGCCTGTTGTAAGAGAAAGAGGAAAAAGGAAATTTCGGTGCTGCTCTTCACTGCTTTCACTGTTTCGCGTAGGGAGATTGAACGGGCACCAACAATAGCTCCTGGCAGGACGATAACAAATAGGAGAGAATCTGTCGGTTGCAGCTTTTGAGCCTTTCTGCCAGCTTTTTGCCTCTGATCGTCGTCTATCGGTTCGTCGCTTGTTTCGTCTTCAGGAGATACCACAGTAGTTGGACTGATGGAGAAATAAGAAAGCCCTGGACGGTTCAATGAACAGCGGTCGATGGCGTACTTTCAAGAGCCCACTCGGAATGCCTGGAATATGCGCGCGCACGACTGAACAGAACAAATTGTCTTGTCTGATTGTGAACAACGCCTCTGAGGTCACTGCACCGTGCACAGACAAACATTGAGAGCACCAACTTCCTCTAAAGAACCCCAAAGTGCACAAGTTAGCAAACGAAAAGCCCCAAGAAGCCAAAAAAGAAGCGACTCAAGCGACTCGAGTCCATTCGCTGCCACAAACCGCAAAAGGAAAGCGCCGTCCAGCGCGTGTGTGTGCGCATGTGTGCAGTGACAAGAAGGTGCGGGTGGCGGCCGCTGTGGACTGGGAAACTTGCACTTGCCCGATTTGGGGCCGGCTTGTGGCATGTTTTTGTGGGATAGGGGGGCAGGGGGAAGGTGCGATTGAAGGACGACAGGCGACTTTGAAAGACTCCGCATTTGCGACATCGCTGGTCGCTTGTCGCTGTTCGTCCACCGAAAAGTAACTTTTCTGCTGGGGCCATTCACTGCTATTCGAAATCAGAATCTTCAGATGACTTTTTAGCTTATGAGCCTCCGGGCCTCCTCAAGCCTTTTTCCTGTATTTTGTGGGCACTCTCAAATAAGACTTTCAACGGCATCCGTCGTATCCTTTTTTATTTACCTTCTTCTCCATTACACGTGACTATACCGAGAGACGGCGCATAACCACGCGAATACGAAAGGACTCTTTATTTTTCTTCTCTTGACCTTATATTTCTTTTTGCTCTTTTTTCTGATCTTTTGCCGTCTGTTCTGCGCGCTCTGGTCTGGGCTCCTTCCTCGAGCAGGCCCTTTTTGTTGTCCGCCCACTGGTCTAGCGCCAGATCCGGAAGTATGCCCGGCAGAAACCCAGACCAGGAAAGAGGGTGCCCCATCGCGGTCTCCATCCATTTCAGATCCAGTAAACCCCCGTTGAGAAAAGGGTTCTGCTTTTCGCTACCTTTTTTTCTTCGAGTTCTTTTCTTTCTTTCAGGTCAGAACGGTCGCCACGGGAGGCAATTGTACTTTAACCTCGCAGGGGCATTAAACGTCGCCGCAAGCGCAGTTCGTTGTGCAAGATTCCGCCGATTCCAATTCATGCATGCTGTCGTAGGTGGCTTCGGGTCTGTGCTGTATTTGTGCAAAGTACTTTGTGTGGTCCATTGTACAAGTATTCGCCTCTGTTTGTCGACTGCCCCTTTCTATTTTCCATTTGCTTTCATCGCTGTTTGCCTGCAATTTGGCTACGGTGCTTGGCTGGTGCAACCTGACACCCCCTCTTTGCTCTTTCCAACTTTGCCTCTTTTCCTTCCCTATTATTCGTTGCGCCCCATGTAAGTCGCTGCACACATACAATTTACCTTGCTCTCTGCGTCTCTTCCCTCGTGCCTGCCTTCTTGCTTGGCTTGCACCCACGCCAGTCCAAGATCAGTACGAGTCTGCGTGCGCCAGTGTTGCGCCAACCCCCCCGAAGGTCAAAAGGGGGATCTGGGGGGGGGTGTACACAAGCATTTCCTCGTGAGCATAAGCCAACGACCAAGCTGGTTAGTCGATCTTTCCTCTCCAAGAAACATCCAAAGACAAGGTGCATTTGGCATGCGCGTGCGAAGGGCGGGCAGGTGGCAGGCTCGGCAGGGTCTTAGATTGACACATGAAGAAAAGGGCAGAAGATGAGCAGTGTCGAGAACATGGGGCAAATTCGTCGTGAGGGGAAACCCACGCGGCGCCCAGATAAAAGAAGGAATTAAATTGAAAAAAGGGAGGAAATCAGAAGAAAAGCTTGATGTTGCGGGCAGTGTTGGGCAGGATAGGCCTGGACTGGGTTCTCAGGTCTTGGCCATGGTTCGCTGTTTCCTCTTTTTCTCTTTTGTCCTTTACTTCCTGTTGCTTCTTTTTTGCTTCTGATCGTCCTGCTCGTCCCCCTTCAATGTCCTTCAATGTCCTTCGCTCTTTCCCCATGTAATGTGAACGGGGGCATCTCGTGTCGATCCTCCTTGCACGGTGTAGTTTTGGTGTAGTTTTCGTCGTTCGCGCCTTCCTTGACACCGACATCTGGAGTGTTGACTGCTCTGACCCCGACCACTGCCACTCCTTCCGTCACGCCAGACATTTCCCATGTGCTCTTGTCGTCATTGCTGGTCTTCTCCGCTTTGGGGCAAGAACCGACGCAAAACTCATGGCAAATGTCTCTGTCTCGCTCCACCGCCAATCTTTACCACAGTACATCGTACTCTTCTCAGATACACACACACATACAGCATCTCTCGTGAACTCTGCCTCGCCCCCCCAATCCGTATTTCCCGCTTGTACTTGTCGTCCGGCCGGCGTCCTTTCTTCTTGCTGTTGGCCCCTCCCTTCCTACCTCTCTAGCTCGTCCATCGTCCATCTCTTGGCTTCCTCCACCGTGCAACTCCGCATTCTACTTGGGCCTCTAAGCCGTTGCTTCCTTCCCTTCCCATCCGTTCTTGCCTCCCCCCCTCCTCGCTCGCTGATCCCACCTCGCACCTTCCGTGACTAGGACTACTCCCTCTTTGGCCTCTTTTTTACGGACCCTCCCCGTTTCCCACACCTGTTTTTCATTTCCCCATATCATACCTTACCCCCGTAGCTTTCTTTCTCTTTTCTCTTTTTTTCTTCTTTCCAGACTCCTCTTTTGTCCTCTTAGATCTTCTTGGTCTTCTGGCAGATTTCTTTTTTTATCCACACACGCACATTCAAACACCCAGCACCCACCACTTCCTTCTTCTTCTTCACTGCCCCGGATCTTTGGATCTCTTCTTTTCTTAATTTAATTTCCCTCCCCGGTCACTGTTTCTGTGTTTCCTATTTGGACCAGACCCTTCCCACCCACCCCAGTCTTCAATCTCACTCCCGTTCTTCTTCCTTTTCCCTTCCTCCCCTCTTATTTTCTTCTTAAAACTTTCACACGGCCACTTACCCCCGTTGTTTTTTTCTCACGCCCGGCCTTGCTTCTCTTCTTCTTTTGTTGTCCCCTCCACTCGTTTTTGGGTATTTCTTTCCTTTCGCGTCACGACATCCTTTTTCGCTTCGATAAACCAGAATTATGGCCGGCTCGATAAACAACGGCGCCAACCTCAAGGCGGACGAGAGCGGCTTCAACAATGGAGTCTCCACCGATATGGTTGAGAATGGAAATGGCAGCAACAAGGCCGCCGACGTCGCCGCCGCTCCTCAGCACCAGTCCTTCTGGCGGAAGGCTTGGAACCATTTCAAGAGATTCTGGTGGCTGTACAGCATCCTCGCCATCCTCGCCATTGTGCTCGCTGTCATGCTCACCATCTTCGTCGGTGTGAAGAACATTGCTCAGAGCAAGATCAACGGCGCCGTGCTCGACGTCCAGGGCATTTCTTGCACCAGCACCCAGACCAACGATTTCACTCTCGGCATCAACACTACGCTCAAGTCGGGCACCACCAAGGCCACCGTCCAGGCCTTCCAAGGCGTCATGTACCTCGAGGACGAGCCCAGCCAGACGCCCTTCGTCACTATTGACTTCCCCGAGACCCAGAACATGCCCTTCCAAACTGTCAACATCAGCCAGCACGTCCAGATTGAGAGCATCCCGGCCCTCACCACCTTCAACACCTGGCTGCTGAACAACGAATCCCTGCGCGTCACCGTCCTCGGCTACCCCAAAGTCAAGGTCCCCGGCATCAGCAAGACATACGGCGTCACTTTCAAGAAGACCATCACTATGCCTGGCCTGAACGGCTTCGCTGGCCTGAGCGTCACCAACAGCTCCATCAGCATCTCCAACTTCAGCGACGGCACCAACTTCCACACCACGGCCACCATCCCCAACAAGTCCCTGGTCACCTTTGAGATTGTAAGTTTGAATGATATCAGCATACCGTTAATGAGATTTCATAATCTATGAAATTAGTTGACGGCGTGATGAAAATATATGAATTCATGATGAGAGAAAAAGAGAGAGAGCACACTCTAACCAATCCCAGGGCAACGTCACCTTCAACACCTACCTCAACGGCAGCCTCATCGGCAACTCGTACATCAACAACGTCCTGCTGGCCCCTGGCAACAACACCTTTGCCTTCCGCTCCAGCATCCAGCAGACACCCGTCCTCGCTGCTGTCCAGTCCGAGCCCTGGTGCCAGACCGGCATTGTCCCCATGGATCTGTCCGGCAAGAGCGTCGAGAACAACGGCCAGCCCCTCGCCTACTTCGCTGATGCCCTCGCCTCGCATAACACCACCGTCCAGCTCGATCTCGGCACCCCGCTCCGCGCTCTTGGCCTAAACCCCAAGTGCCCGAGCTCGTAAAGCAGCTAAATGGTTTCGCCCATCATTGCACGCATCGCAGGCATCGCCTAACATCAACTCGCATCGCTCAACGTCGCATGCATCAATCATTGTCGAACGGATCCATCATCGGCATACGCATCAATTAACACACACGACGCACGCACCACTACTCAACGGTCAACACTCGACGGATTATGGTTATCATTTTTTGACTTCCCCCCACTTGGCATTGAGAAGTTTCGTGAGCCCGTGAAGGACGACAGGTCAATCTCACATTCTCGCGCTCGAGAACTTCTTTACCAATCTTGTCTTTTTTATATCTTTTTATTTTTCATATTTCAATACACCCCCTCAAGGAAGACGTTGTCTTGGGACACTCCCGCCAAGCAGACGGGACACTTGCTGGTACAGGGCTCCCCCATATCATAAGCAGATGCAGATATGCAGACAACGATTCCGGCTCAAGAACAAGAATTGAGAGACAGGCACACTTATTCTACTGGTTCCATCTTCTCTTCTTGGGTTTTTTTGGATCTCGATTATATTCTTTTCATATAATACTTGTTTTTGGTTTTCCGCCCCCTACTACTTTTTATCTCTGGTGTTTTATCACTTGTTTGTCTTTTTTTATTACCATTGATTTCGGTATGATACCTTGGGAGGGTGAAAGGAATTGCCAACGAATCTTATTACTGTTTTTTGTATTTGCTTCGTTGTTTTTTCGAGAGTTACAAAGTTGATGTATGGTCTTTTTTCGTTATTTGAAACGCAGATGGGGGAAATATGGAAAACGAAACGAAAATGGGATTGGTGAATGAACAGAAGTTCAGGTGATGAGGCCGTTTCGTCACTTGATCGAGAGGCAAACGAAGGGCAGTGCTCGATGTTGCATATTTGG